>JAEQBA010002514.1:0-48476 GCA_019434445.1 Phalangium opilio
AGGCCTTCGCCACCCTAAGCCTAATCTCGTTGACGCAATTACGAACCAAAGGCTAGGCCTTCGCCACACTAAGCCTATCTCGTTGACGCAATTTACGAACCCACAGTTTAGCTTGATTTGCGCAGAGTTTCATGGACTATTTTAAATTGAAATTAATAGACAAACATTTCCACTTCAAATACGATCAAAAATTATGATAAAAACGTTAATAAATTACCAAATCCGGGTTATTTTATCCAGCGTTACGCCCAGTCGTGAAACCTCCAACCGTCCTTAAGCAGACGACGTCTTAATTCTGACAGCGCACTCAATCACGCTCTCAAAAATGTAGCGCAAGATTTTGCGTGCGTGAGTGCGCTATGCCAGTGTCTATTCGCCCATGAAGCGTTGAGCGGCTATGCCGACATAGAGCAGTATTACATGAGTCACAAGTGCATTTAAGGCAATTTAATGAAGTTTTTGTGTTTACTCCAGTAAAACTACTCCACGGAATTAATGCTTGTCACAATGGAGTAGTATTTAAAGAGACAAAACTACATTTATGGCAATTTTATGGGTTCTTTCGTTGTCACTACAATAAAATTTCATCAAGGGAAATGTCAGTTGAAAGTTTGACACGTCAACGGTGTGATAATCCACTTTCAAACATTGGCTGTTGCAATATGGAGTATTTTCTATGGTGGCACTACTCTGAAACTACTCATATTGCAACAGCCAATGTTTGAAAGTGGATTATCACACCGTTGACGTGTCAAACTTTCAACTGACATTTCCCTTGATGAAATTTTATTGTAGTGACAACGAAAGAACCCATAAAATTGCCATAAATGTAGTTTTGTCTCTTTAAATACTACTCCATTGTGACAAGCATTAATTCCGTGGAGTAGTTTTACTGGAGTAAACACAAAAACTTCATTAAATTGCCTTAAATGCACTTGTGACTCATGTAATACTGCTCTATGTCGGCATAGCCGCTCAACGCTTCATGGGCGAATAGACACTGGCATAGCGCACTCACGCACGCAAAATCTTGCGCTACATTTTTGAGAGCGTGATTGAGTGCGCTGTCAGAATTAAGACGTCGTCTGCTTAAGGACGGTTGGAGGTTTCACGACTGGGCGTAACGCTGGATAAAATAACCCGGATTTGGTAATTTATTAACGTTTTTATCATAATTTTTGATCGTATTTGAAGTGGAAATGTTTGTCTATTAATTTCAATTTAAAATAGTCCATGAAACTCTGCGCAAATCAAGCTAAACTGTGGGTTCGTAAATTGCGTCAACGAGATTAGGCTTAGTGTGGCGAAGGCCTAGCCTTTGGTTCGTAAATTGCGTCAACGAGATTAGGCTTAGGGTGGCGAAGGCCTAGCCTTTAGTAAGTACTACTATGTTTCAAGTTTTCAACTTTAAAAGTCTCAAATTTTGTCAAAATCAAGAGTATAAGTGATACAAGTTTATTAATCAAGCCGTACAAATTACAGCCTTGGGGTGTAAACGTAGGGAAATTATCTAGTCAGTATTGGATGTTGCGGTGTTTTTAACGGTGAACTTTGGCTTTAATGATCGCTTTAATCTTGGCCTCCGTTTTGGCAAATGTAAGGTTAGATTCTCTAAGCTAGGTGTAAACTTTCTGTTCTACGATTTTTAAGGGAAACGTTCAGATTCACCTTTCAGATGAATAGTTTGCGGCTCAAATGCCGGAACCCCTGTTTTAACCTTTGTTTGTCAAAAGTTGTTGATAGATTAAGAATGCAATTTTTAAATTGTGGAAGTTTATTGTAAACTGACCCTTCTTTTAAGTTTGCTTAATTAATTTATTTAAAAGTTATTGTGAGATATTGCTGTGTCATTTTAAGCCACTTAGCTGGCCGGAAATGTTTTAACTCCGGTAGAAAATGCCACAGTTAGAACATTTTTGAAAGATCAATCTGAATAGTTTTAATTAACTTAATTTATTGCTAATTGAGCCTTCAAGTGAACCGTTTGCACCAAAGCATTTGATTTTCGCAACAAGTTAGCGAGTTTGATAGACTTTGTTTGTTAAATAAGACCTTTGAAGGAAACTTAAACCTTAGTTGATTTTATATTTTGGTACCAAACTATGGAGGCAATTCTTAAACTTTTTAAGCGAGTTATCGGTGCTTTAGGATCCAGATTTGATGGCGCCTATTATCGAAATGGCTTTTTTGAAAGAATTTAGAAGTTTAGTTTGGGAATTTAGATTTGATTGGAGTTTTTAGCAAGTTCTAAGGACTTTTAGCTTTGGTCGCTTATGATAAAATGGCACTGTTTTCACGAGTAACATTTATTTCATACTTAGTCTAAATATTTGAAATTAATCCTATTAAATTTTTGAATCGGCTTAGTTAAACTTTCTAGTTAATTGTACCGTTCGTGGTCCCACTATTCAATCTTTTTAGTCGGTTTAAAAGTAATTCAAAATGATTATTTATGCCCTTAATTGTTAAATATTTCAAGATTAACCCTAAACCGTGTTTTTACCGATATGATATTTATTTTTCTAATTACGTTAAATGATTTATTTGAATGTGAAATTAATGTTATTCTAAAATACTTGTGCCATTTAAGATGATGATAATTTTAAATTGTATTTGATTGTTTGAATTGAACAGATTTTATTTTATTTTAGCTATCATCTGTTTCCAAAGGAGCAATTTATGTTGGATTCTAGAATGAATATCTATTATTTGACAAAATAGCATGCAATATTAATCAGGCCAATGACCCCAGGACAATTCTATTCTTAATTCAGGTCTACACTTTGATTTTATGCGTTTAAAGGGAATCTCATTAGAAAAAGTATTTAGAAAGCGCGTGAATCATTAGTGCGTAGCAATTATGCAATTATTAGGGTACTTAGTTTATTATTTATTATTCTATTTATTTTTAGAAGGGAAAGTGCTTGTGTCCTTTTCTTTATAGGGACATTTTTTGCGCCAGGATATAAATAAAATGCTCAATTATGGAATAGGTGAACGCTGGTCCTAGCCCTCCCTTTTAAGAATAATGAACGTAATCAGGATTTTAAGGGTGAGATTCCCTTTGCGATATTTAGGTATCTAGTTTATGGTTTTAACTATAAATATTTTTAGAGGAAAAGCGTTTGGCAACTCGTTGAGGGAGTTTTGTAGGATCTAAATAAATTTCTGATTTATGTTTAAGGTTGCTTATACGCTTTGTCCTTTAAAAGTAAACACGATTTTAAGCGGGTTTAAGGCAAGGCTTAGCTTTTTATGGTATTATTTCCCCATACTAAGGCATTTAGTTTAATGTTACGCATCTGCCATTGTCAAATAATAGTCTTATGCCTGAACATTTTGCGTTACATCATGCAAGACTATTCAAGTGGATTTTCGTATTAAGGTAATTAATTTCAAGTTATTCATGTGCCTTTTTCCAAATAATAATTCGAATTTTTCTTGTGCAGGAAGAAGTGGATGTCTGCGAGTGGACTTTCATTGGAAATCCCATGCTAAGGACGAAGTGGACGTCTGCGAGTGGACTTTCATTGGAAATCCCATGCTAAGGACGAAGTGGACGTCTGCGAGTGGACTTTCATTGGAAATCCCATGCTAAGGACGAAGTGGACGTCTGCGAGTGGACTTTCATTGGAAATCCCATGCTAAGGACGAAGTTTCCTGATTTTGGGGGCTCCACAGCGGGCTTTAGTTTAAATTTAATAATTCCCGAGTCAAACAGGGACTTGTTAAGTTTAAATTGGGCTCGCAAGGCTTACTTTGGGGGTGGTAGCTTAAGTTTAAAATTTAAGTTTCGATATTGGGGAAGGAACAAAAATAGTCGAAAAACACTTAGGGTAGTTTTTTGACCTTTTTTGTGCATATTTTTTATGATTTTTTTATTAATTTTTGTTTTTTTTGTATAAAAAAATTGTTTTAATGGTTATATTTTCTTTTTTATTTAGTAAAAGCTTAAAAAAGGGGTCAAAAAAATCACCCTAAGTCCAGACATTAAAAAATTTAAACCAAGTCTAGTATCGTAAAAATTCAAAGAAAAGAAAGAACGAGGTTTAAGGCAAAATTTATTCAATAAGAAACAAAAATACCATGTGTATACAAAAATTTCGAACAAAATAATATTAAAGAGTGTTGTAAGTTAAAGTTTGACCGCAGAAAAAAATAATAAGTAGTTACAAATAAAATTTGCAAGCAAGAAAGTAAAATAAGTGGTTACATGTAAAATTTGCAAGTAAAATAGATGAATTTTGTGTCTTCTAGCTTCGATGATTTTCTCCGTATCTTCGAGTCAATGTTGAGAGAGATAGCAAGTCCATTAGAAGACATCGTGTAACGTAATCCAACAAAGCTTGTCATCAGGAATGATACATAGCAAGTCCAGAACAGCAGAAGTCATCGTGCAACGTCAATCCAGCAAAGGATGTCATCAGGAATGATAAGTCATCGGGAAAGATAAGTCTCGGAATGACGAGCGACAGAAAAATCCAAGAATATCAGCGTCATCTATAAATGAAAACATATTAATAACACATCTTAAAACTATTGCCTACTTTTGGGCGGTCCTTAATTAAAAAACTGGCTACTATATATACTAAGTGAGACGAACCAACTAATTATCACCCTGGATTAAAGAAGGCTAGACTACCGTGATTCCCACCCTGAATTAAATAAATACCCTGGCTAACTAATTATTTCCCATAATTGGGTAGAACATAATTTTAGGAAAACCTGCCATTTAATTTTAAATTAAATTATGTAATTTAATAATGAAAATAATCTAAAATATCCCCTAATTTAATTTTAGGAAAAGGGGCCATTTATTTAAATTAAATTGCGTGCCCCTTTTAATAGCTTAATAATTTAAAATATCCCCTAAAATAATTTTATTAAAACCTGCCATTTATTTATTTAAAACTATTGCCACAGGTAGAACCCATAAATAAAATCTTGAGTCGAAATGGGACAAGGCTTAACTAAGGCTTAGGGCAACTGTCCTCGTGTCTTAAAAATTATCTCTGCGGAACCTGATTTTCGAGAATCTGTCTCTTTATCTCTAAATTAATTAACAATAGCCCCTAAACTAATTTTAGGAAAACCCGCTATTTATTTATTTTAGAACTAATCCCACAGACAGACTCCGTAAATAACTGGGGTTTAAAAGGGCAACTGGCCTCGTGTTCTAAAATTCTCTCGACGGGACCTGATCTCCGAAAATCTCGCTTTATATCTAAATTAATTACGTACCCCTTTTAATAGCTAATAATAATAGGCCCTAAACTAATTATTAAGGGATTTTTTTCTTGTCCAGCATCTCGTTGTAAAATTTTATTTGTGGTACTTGATATTTAATAAATAAAATTCACTAACATTTAACACAACCTAATTAATTTAAATACTTGAAATAAAATAAATAATTTAAGGGGGCTAGATGAGTTTGGATTATTGTAAAGTTAGGCTTACGGACTGTTAAAGCACCACGAGGCGAAGCAATGGCCGCCAAGTATGTTGAACAGCTTCGAATTCAGCTTGCGTCCTCGGGAAAAATGATCAGCGAAAGGCGGAACTCTCAAGAATCGACTTCAAAAGCCTGGAAAGGTTTTCCCAAGCGACCTCCACGATGACTTCCAGGCAAAGAATGACCCGGCTGGCTTGTAATTTCCAACGTCAGCTGATCAGGAAAGATTTTCCGATGCGACCTCCTCCACAGCTTCCAGACAAAGAATGACCCGGGTGGCTTGTAATTTCCAACTTCCAACTTCAGCTAAGCAGGAAAGATTTTCCGATGCGACCTCCTCCACTGCTTCCAGCCGAAGAATGAACGCGCGGTGCGGCTTCTAACTGGGAAGTAAATTTCCAACGTCGGGGGGCGCTAATAGCGCCGATTCGCGGACTCGGATGGGCCGTGTCCTAGGCGCGAAATCCAAATAGCTAAACACCACTAGGCCTATATTAATGATGAACGCTAGGCCTATACTAATGATGAAAGCTAGGCCTAAATAAATGGATAATCATTACCTATTATTAACATATATCGTGACGCCACACGTCAATTACCTCCGTGACGTGTTACGTGACTTGACGTCAGAGGTCACGTGATATGAGGTCACAGGTCACGTGACATGACGTCACAAGTCACGTGATATGACGTCACAAGTCACGTGATATGACGTCATATCCGGTCACGTGATGTGACGTCACAGGTCACGTGATATGACGTCATGTCACGTGACCGGGTTTGGTTAATCTGTTCACTACCACACACATAACCATACACTATTATGTAACAAGCACTAGCTAAAGTAAATACTAAAAGCATTAGTTTTGTGCCGTTTTGCGTATGTGCCATGTCAGGCTTGAGTCCAACGCACTCATTACAACTTTGATACTGTATTCAAAATTCTCATTGGAAAAAGTCATTTGTTCTGTTTATTAAGAGTGTGTCATGTCAACTTATTCGAATCACGCTCTATAATGTTGAGAAAGCACTTAAATCATACTCTAAATCAGAGGGTATGAATCAAGTTAGTTAGCTTACAAGCAGGTAGGCTTACAAATATTAATACAATATTTTATTTCGAAATAGGCTATATTCCATTTGATACATTTGGATTTATTAAAAATTAATCATTAAAATACTTTTTAAAAATGTGTATACATTCATTACAACTTTGATACTGCATGCATAATTTTCATTGGATAGTCATTTATTCTGACTGTTTATTAAGCGTGTGTCATGTCCTCATATTCGACTCGCCGCTCTATTATGTTGAGAAAGCACTTTAATCATGCTCTAATTCAGAGGGTATGAACCTTAGCCACTAACTATAATCAGTAAGCTTACAAGTAAAAATAACTTTAACAGGCAGACTTATAAATATTGATGCAAGTTTTTATTTCGAAAAATAATCCGTCAGATACATTCGAACTTTAGTAAAAATTAATCATTAAAATCCTTTTTAAAAATGTGTAATAATTCATTATATCTTTGATAATGTATGCGAAATTTTCATTGCATTGAGTCATTTATTCCGAGTAGCTCTAGCTCTCAGCATTACGATGTATAGGAAGCATTATTATGAATATGATTAATTTATTAACATATAGATTCTTTCCGAAAATTTTCAAACAAATTGTTTAATCCACGATAAAAACTTATGAACTAGAGTAAAACCACCATATTGTTGAGGGTTTCCACAACCCGAGGGTGAACCCCAACTGACTACGCCTTCCAGAATCCACCGGCGGCCTTTGGCCGATTCGTCGAGAAATACCATTGGTCCTCCACTGTAATTTAAGAATCACGCCGATTATAATAATAATAATAAATAATAACGAATATACTGTGTCCCAAAAGTGGTTAATGTTGCGACCGGCCACTTCTGAAACGATTTAACTACTTACCTATCCCCGTTACAAGCGTCGACCTTTCCTTGTTCATAACCAGCGCAGTACATGTTAGTGGAGACTGAGAGTGGTAAGCCAGTCTTCTCGTATCCTTTTTCACACTTGCCGTGATCAACAACGGGGATAACCGCTTGTCGCAATGTTTCAGAGTACTCGTCATTTTCGTTCAAACCCCAACCAGTAACCTAAGTAATTAGAAATTGGAGTTTAACACACGCTTAACAAGTCGATCAATTTTCAGTATTTACCACCCCTCTCTTGCCATCAACTATATTAGTCCGGGTACTAGAGTCCGTTGGCAAACAAATAGGTTGCACCCTCGAAGTTAACACCACCGGGATGTCTAACTGAACTAGGGCGATGTCCGCGTCGTAAAGGGTCGGGTCAAAGTCGGGATGAACGTGAATTTCCTTTGCCTTCAGAGACATGATAACAAAATTATTTGGCGAAAACGTGCATTGTCACGATAAACTTACCATTCTTTGTTCCACCATCTCATCGTCTAATTCGTTGTTTCTGTGGTACTTTCCAAACTGAAATTTGAACTCGCTTGGCGGAAGTATTTGTCCCGTTGGGCTTGTAACGCAGTGAGCCGCTGTCACTACCCATGTCTCGGAAATGAGAGCACCGCCGCACAATAAATACCAATTACCGTATTCCGCTATTCAAGAATCACGCCGATTATAATAATAATAATAAATACTAATTTAGACTATTAGGGAAGGGTGTAAGAATTAGTGGGTTAAATATATTAGGCTGAGGAGTAAAATCATAATTTTACACCAGGGATAGATTTAATTTTAGAAGTAGGAATGGAGAACAATGTAATGTGGGCGAGCGTTAAATTCCCGAACCCCTTCCACGAGACGGAGGGGGGTATGATCATCTACTAGTTAAGAATAACGTCCCTGCGAAATTTCAACTTCCTAGGTAAAGCGGTTCGGTCTGGGCGTTAAATTATAAGTCAGTCATGACGATACAATTGTGGATGGAGCTAAAAAGGAAGTGGTAATCTTTCCGCATTCCCATTCTATTGCGTCTATTTCCGGTACCATTTTTCCGCATTCCCAAAATGGCGGTCTCCATTGTGCCTGTCTGGGGAATGCCACATTCTTGGGGAAACCCCTCCTGAAGGTGGTTCCCAACCCGTTGGCATGTAGTATCTGCACTGTTAAAGCGGCATCCTTGAAGTTTAGCGAGCCTCGCAGCTGGGAAACCCCACCGCGTCGGCGCCCAGACTTCAAAGCTCAAAGGTGCCGCCGCGCGCCTTCCCTTCCGAATACCGGGGAATCCCCGTGGAGTATATATTTTGAAACATTGTTAGTTGACCGTAAAACCCTATAAGAAGTTGATGATTTAGGCCTTCCCGTTAGAGACAAGTTTAACGGGAATTTTGCAAATAACAGTATTTTTTTTTTTAATAAAAATAATAAATTTTTATCGTAAACGTCGGACGAAACGAAATTTATTACTATTATTATTATTATATTGCGCGTAACGCCCTGCCTTTGCCTGTACTAAATAAGTGGTCTTCTTATCTGTTCCAGCCTGAAAAATTAAAATGCTAAAAGCTCATTTTGTATTTGTTCGCCTTAATTATTTGACATGGATAAGTTTTTACGAGAACATATTCTATACAATTTCGTAAGTGAAAATCTAAGCTCAATTATCTCGAAACTACGCATTTATACCCTTTTTTGTTGTAAAATTTCAAATAATAACAATCGTTTGAACTACGCGATTAAAACCAAATTTCCCATATCGATTAAACTTAATTTCAAACTGCAATAACAAATGGACATTATCTCTCTCTGATGTTGTCCTTATGGCAATACATATAATAATTTCTAATTTCTGGCCCTTTTTGAGTTTGAAAAAGTGTCACCAAGGATTGTGTATAAATGCAGTTTTTTAAGGACTGCGAAGCAAAACTCGTTTTTATCTAATACAGCTGTCGTCCGAGATAGGGAGTTGCCTATCCTGTCATGTGAAAACAAATTTCCTCACGCGCATTCTTTATCAATGGCGCAACGTTTCTTGATAATGTTTGAAGGGCCCGCCATTTCCTACAGCCTACTCCATGCATTTGAAACTTATACCTAGAGGTCCGTGCATTTGAGCTAATAAAACTCGCGCATTTTTTAATCCTGAAATTCCCTATTTTCTTCATCTCTTATCAGCACGCATAAAGCTACGTTAGGTAACGGAGCTTCTATTACGTTAATAGAAGCTCCGTGGTTACGTAGAGACCTATTTTGCGCGTGCTGGCAACCAAAGCTGGGTCAGAGCGTTGCCTACGTTAATCAAGGCCTGTGCGCGGCGCCGATTATTATTTTAAGTTGCCAAATTCTCTCACCTGAGGCGCTATTAGCTGGACCTAAATAATTTGAAATGTTCATTTCCTCGCGCTTGGAATTTGAAATACTCATTTTCGCGCGTGTTTTGGTCCAGCTATCAATGAAAGCTCGCGGTAAAATAGGGAGAAAATAAGAAGTCGCGTTTCTTAAAAAGCCCCCCTTCGAAACTACCGGTGCACAGGCCTTGATTAACGTAGCCAACGGTCAGAGTATATACGGACGTTGCCGGAATAAGGCAACGTATTCGGTGTCTAAGTCGAGACCGCACAAGCGCAGATACCTGGATTTTTCGTAATTTAGCTGGTAGAATGTTCCTAGTGGCTCTAACAGGTAATAATTTGTCATTAATTTAG
The DNA here is from genome assembly GCA_019434445.1 of Phalangium opilio. NCBI lineage: Eukaryota > Metazoa > Arthropoda > Arachnida > Opiliones > Phalangiidae > Phalangium > Phalangium opilio. The sequence goes on from JAEQBA010002514.1 coordinate 10,112, forward strand.
AATAATTATATCTAAATATGATTCCCAATATTAGGAGGCATAGCATCTGGTAAATCTACAGTATCAACTCTACTCAAACAACAGAACATTCCTGTTATAGATGCCGACGAAATCGCTAGAGAAGGTAAGATATCTACTTCATAAACCAACTATTTAAGGCAATTAAATAGCTCAATTAACGCTAATTTCTCGCGTTGCAGTTGTTAAACCAGGTTCCCGTGGATTAAAAGCTATTCTTAAACACTTTGGCAGAGACCTTATAGATGCTAATGGAGAATTGGATCGTAAAAAATTGGGTGACGTCATATTTAATGATGAAAACAAACGTAAAGCCTTAAATCGTATCACTCATCCATTGATAACTCGAAGAATATTCCATAAATGCTTATTTTACTTTTTGAAATGTGAGTAAATTAATTTAATTTAGTGTAAAATTAAAATAAATATTAAATACTTAAGTTAAAATTTAAACATAATCTTTAATTCTCTTTTTATTATTTTTAAGTCGAACCTTTTGTCATCTTGGATTTACCGCTCTTTTATGAATCGGCAAAAATGAAGCCTTTCATTCATAAAGCTATAGTCGTATCTTGGTAAAAATTAAATTTAACTAAATAATACGTTAACTATATCATTAATCGGTTTAATTTTAAATAACAGTTCGGAGGAACAACAATTAGAAAGGTTAGTCAAAAGAAACAACTTAACTTTAGAGGAAGCGAGAATTCGGATTGACGCTCAAATGCCACTGTCGCGGAAACGTGAAATGGCCGATTACGTCATACATAACCATTCCAGTCATGAAAATTTAACTATATTGGTTAATGATCATGTAAAGCAACTTAAAAATTCTAAATTTCATTGGAAAATTAGGATTCTAGCATTTTTAATTGCCTCTAGCGTGATTCTTCTCTTTTGGCAATTGTTTATATTTGTGTATATTTAAGTTATGTTTCAAAAATAATTGTAAATAAATTTTGTGATAATTAAAATGATTATAATTTACGTTTTGAATAAAAATATTTTGTAAAAAAAAGTATTCAATTAGCTCTAAATCTGATCAACAGCACCTACCTTTCGCGGTGACGACTTTGTAATAGACTAGCCAATCAGATGTCACTAAAAATGGCACCCATTACGACTTTGTAATAGACTAGCCAATCAGATGTCACTAAAAACGGCTCCCATTCATTCATAGTTTCTTGGGTCAAGGCTTAGTCGACTTCAAGTTCAACAACGATCGTTAAACTTAATTACAGCGTTATTATTAAAATTTATTTCTGGAATCGGACTACATCCTTCTTTAAAACGTGTTTCTTAGCATTATCCAAAACTTTTTAAAGGCTAAAAACCACTTTTATGGCGTTTTTAGAGCATATAAACTCAAAAGTATCGTTACTCGCTAAGCCTTGGCCCTTATTTTCAGTTTACGGAATCCACTATTCTTGTAATAGACTAGCCAATCAGATGTCGCTAAAAACGGCTCCCATTCATCATTTCTTGGGTCAAGGCTTAGTCGACTTCAACAACGATCGTTAAACTTAATTACAGCGTTATTATTGAAATTTATTTATGGAATCGGACTACATCGTTCTTCAAAACGTGCTTCTTAGCGATATCCAAAACAAACAACTTTTATGGCGTTTTTAGAGCATATAAACTCAAAAGTATCGCTACTCGCTAAGCCTTGGTCCTTTTTTTCAGTTTGCGGAATCCACTACTCGCAACATCTGATTGGTTAATCGATTACAGCACGGAGCTGTATTTTAGAAGGAGTAGAGAGACTCGTAGCTTCCACTCTACTAAAAAAAAGCTAGACCTTATTTGTCCATAAAAAGGGGGTATGAATTTTGACCCTCCCTCCAAACCTAGGCGAGCCAATGTAAAAAATAAAGATGGCCGCGAGCTACGAACGTTCAGGAGAGTTAAGCCTCGGTCTTTTGTGTATCGACTTCCGACAAGTTCCGAGTGACGGGAGTTTCTCACCGGTTTGCAAATCTTATTTAAATTTTTATTTTTACTATTATTTCTATTTATATTAATTATAATATGGAAAATATTCAAAGAATTAAGCCGGGAAAGAAGAAAACGGACGCCTTCTTTAAAACACGTGACGTCAGAGATTGTTTACATTGGCTCGGTATGCGCGAAAATTGTGCGTGGAGCACTAGTACGCTTATGTCTAGGCCCTAGAGGCCTACCGTGCCCTGAGGAAGAAAAAAAATAATTCATATTAATAATTTTCATTTATTATTACGTTATAGGAGACTTTATTGACCACCGGACTTTTTTTCTACACATTTTAAATTCACGATCGAGAATTATGTAATAACGCGCATTGAATCATGAGACTGCGGAAATACTTGGGTCTATTACGCCATACTTTAAGCGTGTTGCACTTAAAAGATCCGAGATTAAATTGTCTCTGTTCCAAACAAAACAAAAAAATAATTACACGGTCTACCAGGACTAATTATAGTCCTTATAGATCTTTAATAACACTCGCACATACATGTTTAATAAGGGCGGGGGGGGGAATAGGGGTTTAGGCGCGTCGCCGCTATTCTCATATTAAGCCTTAGCTGCTTGGGAAGGAATACGTCGGGAATCGGGATCATAATTTACACTTTCTTCAAGGAATATATATATATATTTGTTTAAAACTTAAGGAATGTTCAATTCCTTCAATAAACAAAAAACAAACGACAGTTTAATAACAATGTAGAGAGAAGACTCCAATGATTTGCGGAACTGCCAAGATAATATAAGAACGTCGGATCATAGCTTTAGCCTCTAGTACCATCCTCGCATACTTTATTGAGAAACTTCGTCTGCTTATATTTTGACTCCACCCACAAATTCGATCTCTAGAAGTAGCTATATACAGAATTTGTGGGTGGAGTCAAAATATAAGCAGACGAAGTTTCTCAATAAAGTATGCGAGGATGGGGAGTGAATTAGCCATATTCCTGATCAGCGCCACCTACCCATAGCGGCGACTTTGAGAACTACTGTAAACGGCAAGCCAATCAGATGTCGCTAAAATCTGGTGACGTCATTTTTGGTAAGACCCCGAGAGTGCCGTCACTGACGTCACCAGGTTTTAGCGACATCTGATTGGCTTGCCGATTACAGTAGTTCGCAAAGTCGCCGCTATGGGTAGGTGGCGCTGATCAGGGATAAGGCTAATTCGCTAACTTCGAAGTTCTTATCCCATAAATCCGTTTTTGATTTAACGCATAAACATCAGTGTTATTAACTTTTAGAAAAGTACCACATTTTCCTGAAAAAAAATCATAACGCAAAAGTTTCTAAGAATAATTTTTACACAGTTTTTATTATTATTTATTTATTTTTTTTTTGGCGGGGGTTTATTTCTTTTAAACTATTAATAATATCAGGCTAGGTGACTTTAGTCTAAAAGTTTTGATGAAAAATAACTTTAGTGCGCGTTTCTGCGTTTCTACAACGACTTTTGAAGCATGGTAAAATGCATGGTGGTTATTGTCTGTGAAATTTGATTAAGCATCAAAGAGATATAATAAATGGTTTGTTTATTAAGTCAAACAGATTTTGTAGTGATCGCGCGCAAATAAGGATAATGCGGGCGGTTTTTAAAGTTGGGGATGGATTTAATGTCCCATGGTATGCTGCATAGGGCGCATGCTTTGGGTCATAATGGGGTACGAAACGAGATTCGTAGAAGGGGTACTCATAGTCATCATGCTAGGAGCCAAGGAAACCGAAGGCATAGGACCCATGGAACCAGGCGCCATAGAAACGGGGGCCATTCCCTGTCCCATGGTAACGGGTACCCCCATAGAACCGGCTAATTCGGAAGCCATTCGCGAAGCGGTTAAATCTCCGCTATTCATGGATAATTGGGTCATGGATGCCATCGGATTTCCAGCGCTCATGCCGCTCATGGAACTCATAGAAGGGCCGACTGTCGCCATAGCGTTTTGCTTGGTAATTCGCAGTTGCGCATTTTGGTTGAGCAAGAACTCGTTGGTGGCCGTCAATTCGACAATCTTTTGCTTCATATCGTCGATCTTGCGACGAAGCAGCATATTCTCTTCTTCTATCATGCGAAAATCTGGGCCACCGAAAGCCGGATGGTGACCTAACATACCAATACTATCCCCCGCGCCGCTACCGGCATTACCGGGTCCTCCCATCAAGAGAGGAGGACGACCGTAAGGATCGTCAAACGCTCGACGCTTGGGTTCTGGTTCAAAGTTGTCAAAAGCGTTGAAACGATCAAATCTATCAAAACGATCACGGCGCCCTCTAGAGCCATCACCAGGGTCAAATTCTGGCTCGTTAATGTGACGAAATTTGCAGCGACCCCCTCGCCGACAATCGCCTTTAAGATAATCTTTGCAGACGGGCACGTCACTGCCTCCTCCTTTTCCCGGCAATCCCTCTCCTCCGGAATTACTTTTGCCAGCCGAACCGTTAATCACTCGCTTGGGCAATTCGCCAGTGGTCAAAAACTCTTGCTCTTCTTGTCGGGTGCAATGCAAAAACTTACAATTGGGTCGACGACACTCGCGATTTTGATAATCGTGGCAAAAATTATACTCCATTTTTTTATTGCCAACATTGCCGCCAGTCTCCCCAATTTGTTGACCTTCAGGGTGCTTATATTTGCACAAAGCCCCTCGCCTGCAAACATTGCGCAGAAAATCGCGGCAAACGCTGCCATCTCCGTTTAAATGAGATTTCATATCGCCTTTCGAATTTTGACTTTCGTCGTCGGACATAACTGTCGCCGCCGCCGCCGCCGCCGCAAAGCGTTAAGAATTATTAATTTTTGCCCGGCAATAAAAAGCTATTATTGTTCGCAAAATGAGTATCTATCGCGCTAGAGGAAATTCGGTATACGGCGGACGCAGTCCTAATTAAGAGGTCCAGCAGGGGCAGCTGTAAATAAAGACGCAAGATATAGCATTGAAACCTATAATAATACACATACGCTTCACGTTCTTTCGCTAACATGGTTTATGGTATGCAACAAAAATGCTGTTGTAATATATCGCATTCATGCACGAACTTAACTATTTTACGGATAGATAGAGGTACGGTTTGGCTTAAATTAACTAAAAATTAATTAAAAAATCGAAAGGAAATAATAAAATCAAATATTATATTAATTATAAATCTAAAAAGGAAAGGTCCTAGTACGTAACCCTTGGCCCCTGTCAGTGTTTACACTTTTTCTTTTAGGAGACCAAAGGTTTACAATCATTTAAGCCTTTAACTTCTAAATTTTTAACTAATAATAGATAGGGAAATCATTTACATTTACCTTATAATCCGGAATTAACGTTCTACTGTGCACTATAAGTAGATAAGAGAATGAGTCGCTCTACATTTGTCATTCATTTTCATTATCATAGATGGCCGCTATGAGCCTATGACCACGGACTCCACGGTGCTTCTTCTATTAAGCTCCGTGCTATGACCAGGCTGGGAAATAAGGATATTTTTTAAACTAGTCCTTTGGACCAGTGATCCCCTAGAGTTTGAAATAATTTACTGGTCTCCGGACTGGTCCCAGCCTTTGCTCTCCAATAGATTTGCATTTAATAAACTGGTCCCGAGGACCAGTAACCCCCACTTCTTGAATTAAAAAACTAGTCCAAGCAATTAATAAACTGGTTTTGGACCAGAGGAAGTGTGCTATTTCCCAGCCTGGCTATGACCAGGGCCGGAAATAAGCACAGGACGCTGGACATTGTCCAATAAAATTTTAAAATGTCCCATATTTTTTTTAAAAACTAAGGGGGTCACTGGACATTTTGACCAATAAATTTTCCGAAGTTTTGATAGCTTGACTATGAAGATGCGACACTATTTTAGCACACTCCAGTGGACAATGTTCAATAAATTTTCCAGTAAAATGGGGGGTCACTGGACACATGTCCTATAAGAAATTTTTCTTATTTCCGGCCCTGGCTATGACCAACTTCACCATGAGATCAACATCAACCATTCATATTATCAACGAGGCATAAGACCAAATTTCAGAAAAACCTAAAAACTTGAAAGTAACGCGTAAACGCGAGTAAAGTTAGTATAATTTTATATAAACATTTAAATAAAATATTAATTATTATATTTACGTCGTGATTTTAGTTAAATACTACTCATTATTAAAAAAATTAATAAAATATTATCGTATTATAACAACTCCAATTCAAAACAAGTCTATCCTTGATTATAGAGTAATGGCAGCCCTCTGCGTTCGACTGTATTAATCTCTATGGGGTGTCATTAGTCTATAGTTCCTACTAGCCCGGAAATTATACATAATAAAAATCGCGTATATAGTTCGTGTTGAAATCAAACAAGCGTTAATTATTAATTACATTGTAATTAACGATATGGATAACAATAACTATGCGATGCCAAGTTCTTCAAAGTTAAGATTAAATGAAGAAAAACATATAGAACAACAACAGCATCATTTAAAAGCAGCAATTTGCACAAATAGAGCAAAATATCGGCAGGGCAGAAAAGACACTGCTGTCAAAGTAAATTTATTATAATTTAACGCGCAAGCTAAACATTTTAATTAATAAATAACGAAATAGGTCTACACTATAAGTCAAGAATCTTATTATATTCTGGTCCAAAATGTACCATCAATTGACATATCAGAGGAATTAAGAACACTTTGTGAAACATTTGGTAAAGTAGAAATATTTGTAATAATCCCTGATTATCCAAGGGAAGATTTTACCGAAGTTTATCTTGTAAAATACCAAAAACTTCAAGAATCAAGGTGTGCATGCATGCATTAAATTATTTTAACACTGAATAAATTCAATAAAACTAATTATAAATGATCCTTAATTGTCAGAGTTTCAAAGAAACAATTAGACGATAGATCGTTTTTCGGTGGAAATTTGCATGTATGTTACGCACCTGAATGTGAATCAGTCCAAGAAACAAGATGTAAATTGAATGAAAGAAACAGAATAGTCGCTTCTAGAATGAAAATGATAAAAAATCCAGGAACAATTCAAAATTTTGGTCACAAAAGTATCAATACGTTAAACAACACATCGCAATTAATAAAAAATACAACAATACAACAACCGAGTTTAGAAACGGTAGAACCTTTACCGAGCACAAGTGGAGTTGCAAATATAATAGGGCCACAGCAATTAGACATTCCAAATATCGTAAAAGATAGTGATAAAAACAATAAATCCTCCGACTCCGAGACTATCGCTAATTCTAATGAAACTACTACATTTATTTGGGCTGGAAAAGAATATCCCATTCAAAGTGACGCTGCTGCTATTAATCACCTTAATGTATTATTGCCCAAAAAGAAAGTAGTTTATAAAACAACGGGAAGAAATTTAGTTCCAAGACAAATTGCAATTGAAAGTAAATCGTATACGGCGACGCGAAAACGGATCTTTGATAAACTACAAGCTGTAATTCTATATCATTTAAATTTAAATTAATTACGTCATTTTTTCTTTTAATAACGCTAGTTTTTTCAGATAACTCCGACAAATCCGGAAGTGAAGTTGAGAAAGAAGAGTTGAGAGCTTGATTTCATGTATATTAATTAATATTTTAAATATATTTAAATACTTATAATTAAATCAAGGTTAACATTTATTACAGCTTGACCAGTGAAAAAAAGTGACCCAACTTCCAAAGCAAATTGAAATTTTCTTTGATTTTGGATTGACTTAAATTTAACTTAACTTTTGGAAGAAACCAAAATCAAAATCGTATCCTTACTCAATTACTACAATTAAAACTTATTAAAGATCTAGCCTTAAAATTATTGTTATTAGCTTTAAAATTATAAGAAAAAATATATATTTACCTTAATAAGTAGTAATTGCTATTAAAAGATCATTTAGATGTTCCTCCAATTTGTGGTGAGTTAATTTTTATTGATTCCTGTAAAAATGGTTATTTTTTAGGTTTTCCATCAAAGATATCCTTGAAATAAGTTTTTTCTGTAAAATAATACAAAATAAAGAATTTTTTACGAATTTTACGTGTTTTACTTTTGTTGTTCTTTGTGGGTGAAAAAGTATTGTCTATACATGGTTGGCTGGCTGGCTGGCGATCTTCCTTTGATGTTTTACTACAATTAAAACTTAAATATCTAGCCTTAAAATTATTGTTATTAGCTTTAAAATGATAAGAAAAAAATATATATTTACCTTAATAAGTAGTAATTGCTATTAAAAGATCATTTAGATGTTTCTCCAATTTGTGGTGAGTTAATTTTCTATTGATTCCTGTAAAAATGGTTATTTTTTAGGTTTTCCATCAAAGATATCCTTGAAATAAGTTTTTTCTGTAAAATAATACAAAATAAAGAATTTTTTACCAATTTTACTTGTTTTACTTTTTGTTGTTCGTTGTGGGTGAAAAAGTATTGTCTATACATGGTTGGCTGGCTGGCTGGCTGGCTGGCGATCTTCCTTTGATATTTTAAATACTTAGAATTAAATCAAGGTTAACATTTATTACAGCTTGACCTTTTTATTGAAGTGAAAAAAAAGTGACCCAACTTGCAAAGCAAACGTTGAAATTTTCTTTGATTTTGGATTGACTTATTTAACTTTTTGAAGAAACCAAAATCGTATCCTTACTCAATTACTACAATTAAAACTTAAATATCTAGCCTTAAAATTATTGTTATTAGCTTTTAAAATGATAAGAAAAATATATATTTACCTTAATAAGTAGTAATTGCTATTAAAAGATCATTTAGATGTTCCTCCAATTTGTGGTGAGTTAATTTTTTTATTGATTCCTGTAAAAATGGTTAATTTTTTAGGTTTTCCAAATTTCCATCAAAAATATCCTTGAAATAAGTTTTTTCTGTAAAATAATACAAAATAAAGAATTTTTTACGAATTTTACGTGTTTTACTTTTGTTGTCCGATGTGGGTGAAAAAGTATTGTGTATACATGGTTGGCTGGCTGGCGATCTTCCTTTGATGTTTTTATTAGGCATAAACTTAGCAGACTTTCAACTGTAGGATTTCAAATGTTGTTTTATTTTCGTCATTAACAACTGTTACAACCACCCAAGACAGAGGGATGGCACCTAGGCCATACATAAAAATCAAAATTAATTTCGGAATTTTAGGGATCTTTTTTTCTTATTATTTTTTCTTTGTTATAGGAACATGGGTGGTTTTATTTAAAGGGGGGATAAGTCGACACAAATTTTTCCAACATTTGTGCTTCTTTTTAAATTTTTTGACCCTTTTTTTGTTTACTCTACGCGCGCGAAATAATTTAACAAGTACCAGCTTGTAGCGTCTAAGCCTTTTTCTCTCAATCTTTCTCTTTTAAATTCTTTTGTACAATTATGAAAGACAAATGCTATAATAATTATAATAATAATAATTAAAAAATTTCGTCTTTAATCAGACTTTGAACAACAAGAGTTTCTAAATAATAATTTTGAAATTAATCCAATGGCAGGATGGGGTTTGTTTTTTGTCTCCTCGATTGATTTGGGTAAGAAAAAAATATTAGCTCAATTTATAAATAATCCCACAGTAAATGACAATTTTTTTAAACTCGGCATTTGTTAAAACGTTATTTTTAAATATTTAACAACTTTCAATCTTTTATCTCTTCAAACGCGTCTTACTTTATATACCCCATTTATTATTTTTAATTTTAACTTGACGATTTTTTTAGTAATTTTTTTTTTAATTTTACGAATTCTTTCTTAAAAACCAGTACAAAATTTGCGCCGAGTTAAAAGTTTCGTTTTGTTGCTGTGGTTTTAAATTTTATTTCACAATTTTATCTTATTTTACCTAATATCTATTTGGTTTTGTAATATATTTAACACTAGAACGAGTATTTCTTTTTTAAATACAGTTATTGTGATAATAATAGGAATAATAATTATAATACTTTTATTTCTACCTCATGATTTAATAAAAAAAACTTTTTTTTAGTTTATATTTAAACAAATGAACCCAAAAATGATGTAAAAATGGCCGCTTTTAAAAAAGTTATATTTTCGTCGACTTATATCGAAATGGGAGAAAATTGATCGCCTGTTTGGGAACAGCGAAAGTCAGAATTACTATCTGAACAAGGTGAGCAAGACCGTTCATACTTTCGCGGATATCTTATAACTCTGAATTTGGCGCCATCTGTTCATGATTAATTTTAAATGAACACAATTTTTGATTGACTTCAAAAATAATGTAAATCTTTCTAACATTTGCTAGAACATAATTGATGGCAACTCACTTTCTAGAACTGTCATATTGGCTAAAAACTTCCTCCAATAATTTTCTTTTCGCATTTGATAATTCATATTTTGAGTCGATTATGATCCACTACTTTCGTAAAATTTTAAATAGTAGTTACTTAAAAAGGTAGTGTAACATCAGCGAGCATTATTTATAATAATTTAAAAATTCGATTTATATCATTTCGATTAAAGTTGACGAATGTAAACATTTTTGTTCATGAGAAACGGCCGATTAGAGTGTTTAATTTCACATTTTGGTTTTGTTTTTGCGTGAAACGGTGAAAGGGTTTTAATTTAAATGGCACACGGCGGTTTACCCTGCACGTAATCTTGTGTTGTTGGCACTTGGATCCCTTTTCTTAGAATGAAAGGATAAGATTTTTTTTTATTGTTTTAGTTACGATTATATTTTCTCGATTTTCAATAATTACGTATAGACCTACCGATTTTTTTTTTATAAAAAGCCTGAATAAGTTCTCATGATGACATTCATTTTTACAATTTATTAAAAATCAAACGAATTTCGTAGCACCTAAGGTAGTTTTATATTACGTTTGGTTTAATAATGTTATACCGTTTAAATGGGTTAGTTTAAATTATTAGAAAGTCCAATATTTTAGTATTTAAAAATGACAGTTTTTTTTTCTTAGTTGGTCTGAGTTTTGGGGCAGAAAAAATTAGTAGAATTCATTTGAAAAGGAAGACTGCTCTTTAGTGGGTATATTCTTTCACCGCTAGGGGATTTGGGTTAGTTTATTATTTTAAAAACGTTCACGAGTTGAATTTTATTTCCGGTTATTTCATAAAGAGTAAAAATTATTAAACGATAAAATTGTTGGTTGCTTTTATCTTATTTCGCGATTGAAGATTTTCATTTTAACTTGAATTTGACACGATTAGACTGAGCGGATGATAGCGTTGATCTTTAATTAATCCAATTTAACTAATTATTAGAGCACCTAAATATATGATTTATATATATAATTTATAATTTTTTTTTCACCTTTTTTTCTGTTAAATTGTTTGGTTTTTCGTTTGTTTTGTAATTTATCTCTAATCAAATAAATAATCAAATATTTCTCCGCGAAAACGTCGCCACCATTTATTTTTCTCCGGGGTTCGAATCTGATAAAGCGATACTTTCTTTTCAGAGATTAATTATTTTACGATTTAAAATTTTATTTTATTTTTGACTCGTGTTGGCTTTGTTTATATTCTAGGAAATAGGTTGAGCATGTTGTACGGATAAATTTATATTTTGTTTTTTTTTTATTATTTTTCCCATTCATAATTAATTATCAGTCTCTCGCTCGCTCGCTCTCTCAATTAGTAAATATATTTGATAGAGTTTATAATTATCGCGATATTATAAATCTCATTTGTTGCCGATATCTTTCTATAAGAATTAAACTTTTCGAAAATGTGAAACTTGAAGATTTTTAATTATTATATTTTCTTATACGGTTCCTCGACGCCTCCGTTGATTTATTAGCCGCCATTTCGGCCCCCGTTGATTGAAAAAAATTGCATTCGATTTATAGCACTCTCGAGAGGTTTTAAACGGGCCCGAAAAATAGAGTATTATACGAAGATTTCTTTACTTTTTTTTTTGGAAATTTGATTTTCATTTTTTTTTAAACCGCGACATCGGTTTGAATTTCTTGGGGTTTTAAGTCGGAGAGGGTCCGGTTGGAATCTTCCTCTCTTTATCTTCTCTTTAAGCTAAAGGGCCTCGTCGAGGTGGGCGACGAAACTGTGTCGGACGCGCACGATTTCACAAGATGTCCGTTTCGAAAACTTTTCCCTGCGTCGCCTGAGGAGGATGGCCGAGGTTTTTGGGCCCTCCACCGAGGAAACCGGGCGACTTGGCATTGAGCGTGACGTGAGAGCCACCTCCAACGCCCGTCATGGCCAAATGGGTTAAGGATCCAGAAGCCGGGGTCAGGCTCAAGGCCGTTTTGGACAAGATGTTGCTCTCGCTGCCAGTCTTCTTCAAGTCGCTGAGAGCGGAACTGCCCATGCGCGGCGGCGAAAAGCGTTGCAAAACTTGACCCCGCTGCAATTGTTGCAAGCGGGCGTACTGTTCCTGAAGCTGCTTTTGCTTCCGGAGAAGTTCCTGGTGTCGTTGTTCGAGCAATTCCTGCCTAGAACGCGGCGGGGTCGAAGGAGCCGATTTCTTATTGGCTTCCATCTCCGACTGGGCCGCGGCCGCAGCTTTCCGTTCCGACTTAGTGCCTCCCTGCATGGCCAATTGTAGACCCTCTTGCGAGTTGACGCTCTCGCTACTACTGCTATTGCTCGACAGTTGGTCTCGCCTCGAGTCGTCGTTGATGGCGCTCGTTTTGATGACGTTTTCCGCATCTTCTTTCGAAGCTTGCCGACTGGAGAGACCTCGCTGCATGACGGCTTCTTGCGGGTTATTCTTAGCCGGCTCGGAATAGCTGCGGACGTGACCGTAGACAGCCGGGTCGCGCATGGAAGTGGCGCCGTACGATGAGGTGGGCGAGGTTAACGGAGAGCGACTGGTAGTGCGAGGAGGGGGTGGCGGAGGAACTTTCTTGACGGGCAGTGCGGGAGGGTTGCCGCCCGTTTCGGTCCCGTTGATGATGGTGTGTTTGGCGCCCGCGCGAGAAAAGAGTTCTTGGGATCCTTGGCGGCCATTGTTGGGTACCGGAGATTGAGAGGGAGAGAGAGCGTGCCTGTTGCCCGAATCGGTGACGCGTAGTTTGCCGGGCAGCGTCTGGGCAACGCCGCTACCCGGCTTGGGCTGAATGGGCGGCGCGAACGTCTGGGATTGGGCGCGAATTGGGGACTCTGTTCCGGAAGAATAGGAAGGCGCGCGACGCTGTTGGGACAAAGCCGAGGCAAGACTCGCCGTCGAGTCCCGCTTCGGGTCGCCCGGCTTCGTGAACGTCTGCAACTCGTCCAGCAGGGCGTCCAGAGCGTTTTCGGTACGCGAAACCGCCCTCTGATGGCCGTCCGGGGGAACGTGGATCACAGTATGAGGGTTTGAATCGATGGTCTGAAAAGCAAACAGTCGTCGAAGAACAATAATCACCAGCTTATCAGTGTCACGCGCCGAGATATTTAAAATTGAAACTTTAAAAATAATCTCAACCGATTTAAAAAAACAATTCTATAATAAAGCCTAAATCAATTAAAAAAATAAATTAAATAAAGGCGTGTGAATCTCCGGCATTCGGAACGAATCGATTGCTAAGAATCGAATTGTTCGGATTTGTAATTAAATCGAATATGAGAAATTAAAAGAATTAAGCTTATCGGACATGCGAAGGATTATATTTATAAAAGAGGAATCAGAAGAATGGCCATACAGAGGATATGATTCGTAGCAAGCTTTGTACGTACAAGAATAACCAGGGGGTAATAGAGAAAAAGGGAATATAATATGGACAGTGTTAGTAGCGAAAGACTTCCTTTCATAGATGAAATCCTAAAGGCTTCTCGCGCCTCTAATCGCATCCTGACACGAGGGAACCCTATTTGGCCCACCAATGTTATATAGAATATTCCTAGTAAAAGACTACCGCGTCTTCATACACGGTTGGCATTAACGACATTCGGTCAACCCTATTATTAAATTAACTAATTGCCTAGGAACATGCCCATAATATGTAAAAATTCAAAAGATCCAATTGAAAATGTAGTTGGGGTCAAATATTCGCCAATGGTGGAAACTTCCCCAAAATAAACTTTTTGTTTCGAAATATATTTCTCAAATTAATAAAAGATAAATAAAATCAAAACAACAGGAAATAAATATAGTACAATACATTCAGAAAATATTGTAATGCCATTTATAAAATGACCCCTACGGTTACTATTAAAAGCCCGTAATTTGAAACATTATTTGAAAAAAATAAGTAACCACCAGCCTGCCAGCCAGCCATGAGCGGGTTACTTAATACTTTTGCCTTCCAGGAAAAGCAAAAAGGAACGTTTTTTTTATATAAATCAAATTATGGGCTTCCATTACTGAAATTACAATATGACAAAACGTTCGGTCACACAATGCGTTTCTCGTTACTAATAAAGGATTATGGGAAATTTTGTTTCAAAAATGACTTTTTTTCAGGACCTATATATAGATTACGGTACAATATCTAATAGCATAAATATGTATATATTCTACAAACGAAGATTGTACTAAGTGTTTTCTCGCGTTTGTTTTTTGCGGGAGGATAAATACATGGTACATCGAAGAAGATTTACATTAATTCGGCCCTTTTTTTCGGACAACAACGTTTAGGGTTTTCATATATAATTTTTTGCTCGATGTCAAATGAAAAAAAAAAGCCAAAAAAGCGGGCACAAAAATTGCAAAATAGTTTCAAAAATTCTGGATTAAAAAAATTTCATAGGTTCAAAATAAAATTTAGGATTTTTAATAAAATATTTCGGGTTTATTTTTTTTAAATTTTGTTAGTACGGTTGGTGAGACAAACCTTATCAGAAAATGCCCTCGTCTTGAAACCCTTCCATACGCTGCATTAAAAAAATTAAAAACATTGTTGGGGGAAAGAAAACGGGCTAATCTAAACTGATATGTACTGAAGTTAAATTTAATTAATTGTTTCCAAGATTTATTTGGTTGTTAGAATAGTTTTTATGGGTTGAAAAAAAATAAATAGTATAGAAAATTGATCTTTTAAAGCATAGCGTCATAGCCAATCAAGACTCGAGGTTCGAAAATATTTCATTCAATTAAAAATAAATAAATAAATTAATTATTTTAATTCATTGCGAAACTTGCCGTGATTCATGCATTGTTTCAAAAACTTCATAACTTAAAATTATAAAAATTAATAATGAATAAATAAAATAAATAAATATATTTGCAGGCTTAAATTATTTTCAAAATCGCACGACGCACGTTTTGAAGGTAGGGTTTTTAAAGGGGGATTTTCATCGCTAAAGCAACCTAATCACGATAGATTTAATAATATTAAACTTTCCATATTTAATAAATTTACTCCCAAAAAAAGCGGCTATAATTCTAATTTTTTCCAAATGGTTTCAAAAAATTGAGACGTTCCCAGCTCTAGTAATAAACGGGCGAACTAAAAATTCAAAAAATGAACACGGCCAAAAAATATCATCATATCGATTCCTTTTACAAAAATTAACATTAATTATTACGACGAAATATGGGGGGAGGGGGCGGGGATTTCAAAAAAACTGAAAAAATTGAAAAAACTTGGTTCCAAAAATATATATAGAGAGATATAAAATTTTCGGGGTTTACAAAAAATTCTGGTTTCAAAACATTTTGCGTTCAAAAAAGGGTGGAAGCAAAAAATGAGGATTTCATGGGAATTTTTTTTTTTTTTTTAGATATTCAAATGCTTTTTGTAACCTAACCAATTCACACTTTTATTTTTTGGTATTTGCGGTATTAATATCTTTCGCGATCTTATTCGTTACTCAAAAAATGGACTATATACATCCAGCATAAAGGTTTGATATATATGTATATATTTATATATATATAATTAATATTTGGTTGATAATTACTCAATTTTTTCCCGGAAGTTAGCACTCCTCTTCCACCCGTGTCGATTCAACTGAATAGGGTGTATTTTGAGTCGAAATTCGAAAAACGAATGAACGTACGTGTGTGTGAGGGGTGTTTTGAAAAGGAAAAACACAAAAAAAGACAAAAAGAATATGAGAGTCAGGTCCGAGACTAACTAAAATTACTGAACTTCTCTTTTGAGTTTTTTGCGTTTTCAAATTTTGCATAGTTTTTTGGGTTTTTGAGAATATTTCCTTAAAAATGCAAGTATATAATAAGGTATTTATTTAAAAAGGTAATTACTTATTAAGGTATATCTCAATCAGAGCTGCGAAATGAGACAAAGAACGCCAAAATCGGTCAATAAATGAAAAAGTTACATTACGTAATGTGTAGTAATTTATTCGTAACTTTGTTATTTATTTACCGATTTTGACCATTTTTGTCTCAATTTGCAGCTCAAATTACCTTAAATAAGAATAAAGTATCACCTTTATTAAATACTTGCTCTTAAAAGGCACAAAATTTAAATATATACCGGTCGCGAACAAGTATTAAAAATTCCCTTCTACCTTTTTTTAATTTAAAAAAAAATGTTACGATTTTTATTATTATTATATTTATAAAAAAAATATAATATATTGTTTGGGTATATATTATTTGGCGGGGAAAAAATGGCGTTATTTTCAAAAAAAAAATTCTTTATAAATTCGGTATTGGGGGTCAAAAATGTTTTGTTATTGGCGCAAAAAATTTTTGGGGAAAAAATTTATTTTGATGTTTCGTTTTTAAAAAGAGTATTTCTTGACTATAACTACTGGCAAGCAACATACTTTGTATGATAATTATTACACAGAAAAAAAAATAAAGATATATATATTAATGTAAACCAGCATGCAAATATATATTCCTGTTAGTAATAATAAAGAATATAATGGGAAATTTAATTAATGAAGAATCCAAAAAAAAATTTGAAGGTAACGTAGATATAAGTATTGAATTTGATTTTTTTCATGATGTAAAGTCAACCGTACTTAATTAATTTAGATTTGAATTTAATTGGGATTTTCAATTAAATTGTTGGCCATTCCTCGTAGATGTGAAATTTGTTTTAAGATTTTTGAAAAATTTGTGAATGTATGAAGTAAAAAATATAAAAAAAAAGAAACAATCCAGCTCTACTAAGTGAAGTTTTCTTAATTTATTTCCAAATAAATAAATTAAAATTTAAATAATACTTTTCTTTGTTCTAATAATTCAACTAAACGAATTTCTAATTTAAAATCAAAATAAAACCAATGGAGTTTCAAACTTCCAAAAGGGCACAACAAAGCCCTTAATTTAAGGGTTTTTAATTAATTCAGGAAAACATCTGGAATAAAAATGAAAAAATATTTTTTCGTCTTTTTTAATTTAAACGAATTAAATATCTATTTAACTACAGTTACAACACCAAATGGACCGATTCCACCCTTCATTACTCTAATTAGACTATTCTACTTTGTTATAGAGGGTGGAATAGATCGTAAACCGATGGTTTCCTGATATTAAAATTCAGCTAATTGCGGCGGGAAAATTTTAATAATTAAAATAATTAAAATCAATTTTTAAGAAAAAAAAATGCAACCGAAAATTTCGTGAGCTACAAATCAAATGAAAAATAAAAAGCCGTGCACAAAGATATTTTCAGCGATTTAAAAACAGTTAACTAAATAGGTTTATTAATAAGTAATCTTAATTGGGGGTTTTGCTTTGTCTTTTAATTGAGACAAACCCGATGGAAAACTAGAGTTACGAGTATAAGGGTAGTACAAGGAATGCATACAGTTAATAGAAATAATTGCGACCTCATATCTTCCGTGTTAATTTCTACGCGGGTTTTGAGGGCCGGGCTTGAGAACCTACTATACGTCACGCCTCATAATTCTGACGTCTTTCTAAAAGCTTTTTCATTGGTTGGGAGCAGCGCTTGACGAAGCAAGTAGCAGCGAGATAGATTATTGGTGAGGTAAAATTCGTCACACAAAATTATTACTCTAGCTACTCCCACAAAACCAGACTAGATAGTAGATATGTTGAGAAAATGGCTTCTCAATCATTCTTATTAGCTGTATGCATTCCTGGTAGTATATACCGTTTGTAAAACTATAGTATCTCAGGGACCAGAATTGATACTACAAGTTCAACTTAGTCTATTTTTAATAGACCTTAGTGTTTAATTTTGAGTATGATTAAGGTTCTTATAGTTTTAAATGCTTAGAACTTTGAAAATTAAGACTAATATGGGTGTTTTGACATTTCAAAAGCTAAATTTTCAAGAACGGCAAATAAAATAGGCACCTTTTTAAATTCTAGTCCCACAGATATCTTTTATCAACTTTATGGTATCCGATAGCCAAAATGAAGTAACAGTAACTATAAATTACTAACTTCAGTTTCACTCTCAGAATCCATTTTGTCGTATGTATACACTAACTTGGTGGTGCAAAAGTGACCAACTATAAATATTTATCGGTCTTGCGTGATGGTTAAATATAGCGATTAAGATTGAAAAATTTCCAAATAATAGCAACCGAAAGCAATTAACAAAGCTACTTATTTGAATTAAAAAATAAATAGGATGGATTTGTTTTTTAGCGTGAATGTCGAGTAATTAAATTAAAACAGCCAACGTGTGTGAGATTTGAGCTTGATTAAAAAAATCTATTAGCCTAAAAATGTCTCGCGTCAATTACGTGTTTTGAGACAATTAACGCCAAAGTGCGGCCGTTGTTAAAGAAACTGTTTTCGACTTACCCGGACGCTGTGAGCTTCACCGTCAGAGTGAGGCCCGTCGGCGGATTGAGATTTTTCCGGGGGATGGTGGCCACCAGTATGACGTTGTTCTTGTACCGAGGCCAACCTACATGTCACCGCAAGATTTGAAGCAACGAATTTTGTAAAATGTAAACGGCTTAACGGCGACAATCTTATTATAATCATAAGTTTATAAGATATGACTGTTTCACTTCGTAATGCTAGAGACTTACAGCTCGAGCTAGTTCGAGAACGACGGAAGCGAGAATTGAAGTCCTACACTCGGTTAAATTGCAGTCTATCTAGGTCCTATCTAGTCTGCATTACTAAGCCTTTGACAGCGCCCCAGTCACCAGGCGTCGCTTTACCCCGTATCTATGACCTACCTCCCCCACTTCATGACAAGCTCCAGTTTCTAAGTTACCAGTGACAAACTTATAATGGGACATATCTTATGAACTTATCATAGAACTTATAAAGTTAAGTAAGTAAATTGAACATGATCTCTAAATAATTTTAAGGACAATACGAAACTTACCTTTTCAAAGTGACTAACGTTCCCGTCAACTTCTTGCAACGTCTAAGCGCGTTTTCCAATCTTTCAGGCTCTTCTTTCAAGAATCTGAGAAGGAAAATCATTTGAACATCACATTCTCTTATGTTTTCAATTGACGGGATATGTTCATCATACTTTTCCTCGCGAACCACTACTTCCATTTCCGCCGCCATGACTGATTTCAAACTTTCTTGTAGACTAGGGAAGCGAGCTGTGACGCAAAATGACACGCAAAGTAAGCGATTAAAATTACATTAGTTCATATGGTACACTTGCCTTTGAGATCGGCAACAGTCTTGCTGGCCCGACTCAAAACCAAAGCCATGCTTTCAACGTCACTCATGTTGACTCGGCAACGACGGTTGATGACGTTGCTACGTAATTCTTCCACTTGACTTTCGAGTTCCCTGTATGGAAAAGACCAAGTCCTTTTAGTTTCAGGTGTAAACTTATTTAATATAGTTTAAGGTAATTTGGGCTTACGCCAAATCCTTTTCTAATCTCGTCACGTCCTGTCTGTACAAGTCTTCTTCCCTGGAAACGCGAAGTCTTTCGGCGCAAACGTTGTGGTCCTCTCCTCCTTGAATGGAGGCTAACATGACCTGAAGGACACAAAAGAGCGTTGTGAAACTTAGGTTTAAGGTGGAATTCACAAACGTCAGACGCAACGCAATTTGGTAAAAGCAAAGGCAGGACGTTTGCGCACGACGCCCTGCCTTCGCCTGTACTAAATTGCGCCCACGCGTCCGACGTTTATGAATTCCACCTTTAAAAGCGTGCAAATAAAGCATTTTAAGGTTAAGTGTGGGTCACGTGGAGTTCGTAGGGAAGTCAAGTTGTAGGGAAACCATGTGACCCGTGCTTTACTTAAAGACCGTGGAAGAAACAAGTCAAACCTTGATTTTGTAGCAAGTGTCGCGCACCGTTTCTCGGGCAGTTACGGCTTGAGCTTGCGCCATTCGTCGCAGATTTCGAACTTCTAAACGCAGATCCTTAGTTTGTTTTCTAAGGTGACGAAGTTGCGAATAAAGCTCGGGACTCAGATGTAGTTCTAAAAGAAAACCAGGAAACCAATTGCATTTAGAGATACTATGATCCAATGCAATCACTTGTTGGTACAATGGTAACGCTACAATACCTTTGGAAGGTGAAGAAGCGTATCGTTCCGTGGAACTACCGCTTAAAGAAGCGGGTTTTGGTGGTGGTGCTGGTTTACCACTCGGAGCACGGTTCTCGCGCTCTGTTCCGATTAAAAACATTCAAAATCTTGACGATTAGATGGGAAATTACAAACAAAATTTAACTTAAACATAGAGACGATAGGATTAAAGGATAAAATGAAATAAGTTTCAAAAGCGAAAGGTTTGAATAAGCGAAATATCGGATACAGTTTTTTATAGCTGGGAATTCAATTATAGTTCTAAGCCATGTTTGCCTACGAAAACCAATTCGAATTCATTATTTCACAAACGTAACTTAGAATTATAAAACCCGTATCGTCTCCACGTTAGGAACTTGGAGGGAGTCCTGTTCAGACTTGAGTACGCAAACCAGTCCAAAGCAAAATTTCAACACGTAATTCTCTTCGCATTACATACTCAATTCTGGTGTTAGAACATTTTGGCGGGAAAAATCAAGCCCCGTTGAATTAAATTTGGTGGTGGTATTCATGCTATTATTTATTGACTAAACATCTTTCCGCATTTAAAAGTTACTCTGACACTCTTTAAATGTCGGAATGTAGTCCAAAATACAATTTTAGTAATCATGGACTATACCTACTACATTATTTATCATCTTTGAATTCAATTTCTTTTAAATTGACCCGAGATTAGGCTTAACAAAATAGTTAAGCCTAACTTCAGGTAGGGTCTTTCAGAATCATACCAGTACGCGAAGGGTAAGGATATAAAGGGGTAAAGCGGAGGTGAACCTATGACATTTCCTGTTTGAAACTATTTAAGACAATCCGCAGAAGAAAAATAAATGAATCAGAATGCATGCGAAAATTTTAATAATTAAAAAACTAAATTGATAAAACTTGTGAATTAAATTGAAAACGCGTGCTTTTAAGTGAATTTCGAGTTTTAGCTAATATTTACGATTAGATCTTATAATCTACTACCTGGTATCATAGAGTTCAGAGCGGAAGTGGTAGTCATCTGCGATTGGTTGTCCCCTTCTACGTGCCATGCACCGATGCACCGATTTTTGTCAACATGCAAAAAAAAGACAGTGCACCAAGATCCCATGTTTAAATAAAATAAAATAATCTCTCGGTTGGTGTTAAGAAATCAAATTTACACCATCATTAACTAATATAGTACTTAATTGTTGTTTCGGTGTATGCCTACATCACAAAAAAGATTTATTTTGGACATTGCAAAAACATGTGGTGTTTCTTTGGGGGGAATTTAAGAAAGTCAAAAAAGTCCTATTTTGGGGTAATGTTTTATCTGGTCTAACTATAACTAATCATTTTGAAAAATGGATGTCAAAAAAGAGGAATTATGATAGACTTGGATGTTAGTACCTGAAGTCGAAGAGCGTGATATACTCTTGATAGCTGGCTTAGCCGGCCGTTCTATAATAATCAAAAACAGAAGAAATTGGTGGCTTGTTTTATGTTATAAACGAAGGCGCGGAATTCTAATGGCGTATTTTCCTTTCTTAATTTATAACGGGGTTTGTAGTTGGCTAATGAAGATACATTCTACAGGAATGTTTCCAAGGATTTAAATCTTATTTGCGAATTACGATGGCTCAAAATTTAAAAAGTTGTTTACTCCTAGCGATTAACTTCTTTTTGAGAGCTAGTTAGTGTCTAGGAAAAATAATAATCGCGATGAAATGGACGCAAAATTAATTTTAATCAATTTAGATTATTGAAATAACGAGAAAAGCATTATTCAAATTATCGAAATGCTTCCTTCAAGTTTCAAAAGTTGAGGTGCTAAGCCTATTTCTTTCTAAAAAAAATTAATCGTCACGTGACATTGTCGTCTCCAATTGGTTAGAGTCCCGTATGACGGTTGGTAAGGTTTAGGCTTAGCACATCATAATTAGAAACTTTGACTTTTTATATAAAATTTGGTTAATAATTTAGATGTTATTAAAAAATGGTTTTCTGGCTATTTCATGAAATCTCTTTGAAGTAAATTTCCAGATAAATTAACGGCGTACTTCATGGAAACACTCCTCTACACGAATAGGCGCAAAATATTTTCTAATTAAACTATACTATAAAATTAACTAAATTAATATCAAAAAACGCGTGGCTTTTGTGCATCGTTTTCGTTCGTTTTGTAACAATAACGTGTGTATATCAAAATAGCGTGTTTCTAAGTTCCCGCGTAAATTTAGAATAGATTGAAAAAAACAAATAATTAATCAAAAATTAAAATGTAAAAACGAAGAAAAAGATGGCTAATAAAGAACTGAAATGTGAAAAAAGGTTTGTTTGCATTTTTTTTTTTTTTTTGGAAGCAGAGGAAAAAAATCACCTGTGGACTGCGGAGTGTGATGTTTCTGGACTGGTGAGCCAACTGTGGTTGTCTCATCAGAAAAAGACACTGATTTTTCCTCTGCAAGATGGGCCAGGGAAAAGACAGAGATAGAAACACCCCCGAGTTAGTGTAGCCGAAAAGGAAATTTAAAAGCCCACCAATTTTAGCGCATTGAGCACTCTTTTTTCTTCTATCAATTACGTCATCACGGAGTAATAATTCAATTAATTTGGTTTCTTTTGAACTATTTTCGTTGATTTATCACGCGTAAGGGTTTAGTATTAAGGAAATGTTTCTCAACAGCTTTTTTTCCTCTTTGGGTTTCTAGCGGAAGTAAAGTATTTCAAAACGGTCAACTAAGACGCGATTAACATTTTCGAAACTAAGTTCTAAGGTTTTGGAACGAGAGCTATGATAACCAAACATATTCTAACGCCCTGAATACCTCAAAAGCTAAACTATTTTCGTCAGAGGGAGATTAAAAGATTGATATAATATTAAAGTAGAGCGCTAATTGGTCAACCGAAAAAGCTAGAGAGAAAAAGATTAAATCTTGTCGTCGTAATCATCATTCTGGGTACAATGAAGGGCTTTCATTTACTTTTAACTTCTATTATACTTTCAATTACTTAAATTTGCCTTTCGTATTACTCGAATTTCTTCCTTTAAGATTATGAGAAGGATCAAGAAGGGTCAAACGTTTGTTTAGTTGAAGCGCGAAAATCACTTATCTGTCGGGTCCATCTTGTTTTTTATGTTTTCTAATGATTTTCAATATCCAGTTTCCCAATTAACTACATTCTTTTTTCTAACAATTTGATCGCTAAGCCAACATTATTTTGAAACAGTTGAAATTACGTTACTTCCGCTATATTTAAATAAAATTAAATTTAAGTCAGAAAAAATTAATATTTTTGAGAAAGATATTGATGGAAGTTTCGGGTAAGGTAATCGTGTATTTTTGAAATCGCAAAAAGATCGTAAGAAAATTGTGTTTTCGTGTATATATTCTCACTGACCGTTTGTTTAAAAATTTTGTCACCAAATTAAATATATATATCCACTCATAAAAAAACCATGCTTAGTTAATTCGCAAAATTAAAATTAAACGAAAAACTATAAAGTTTTGGTTGACATACTACTAAACCAAATTAAAATAAACTAAACCAAGCATACTGGTGAAGTGTCTATTATATCATTCGTGACGATATTGTGACGAATTTTTGGAACTAATCGCGATATTACTGTAGGCGTTAATTAAAAGTTTAAAAAAAATATTGGAGTGAAAAATTAATTTGTGATTAATATTTGAGCACCTTTGAAATTTTGTCTGGCAGTTTCTGCGTCAGTTTCACGGCCATCCTCTGGTTAATTAAGAAGAGAAAAAAGAGAGAGAAAAATAATTACATTTGTTAATTAAAAACCAACCCAAAGGTTTAAGATAATTATTTAAAAGATATTAATGAAAAAACACCAATAGCTTGAAATTTTATAAATCACACAAAATCTCTAATATTATATATATATTTTTTCCGAATTTTTTAAAAATATTTTTTGTGTATATTGCCAAATATTTTTATCAAAATTTAATGAAAATTAACCCCAATTTAATATATAATTGAATTAAAAAATATTAAAAGTAAATAAATAATAAATTAATTAGAAAGCCATGCATGGTGTAAATAAGTTAGTAAGAAATTAACCGTCTTCACAATTCAGTTCAGTTCTGTATATAAATTGAAAACCGAACTGAACCGATGAATTCGGCCTATTTCGATACAATATTAGTGAAAAGAAAAAATAGGTGAAAAATTAAGAATATATTATTTTTGGTGCCATTCCCCCAACAGGAGCACATATAATCTTTTTAGGCTGAAGTGTGGGGGTTTGTTTTGGTGGATGATACATGTACATTAATTAAGTATATATATAGATAATGAAAAAGTTTATAATGGCTCCTTTATATCGTAAACAAACCTGCTATAGAGGTGCTGGAGGAAGATTTGGAAGATTTCCCTTCTGACAAATTGTCATCTGGAAAGTAGAGGGAACCAGTTGTGGACAAGAGAACATTTTTACACCACCAACAAAAATTAAGAAAAGAAAAAAACCAACCAACCCAAACCAAACCAATAAATAAATGAAGAAATAGGCCTTGGCTTTCAAACTTCCATCTTGTTTTAAAAGTTAAAAAGATATCAAATGTATATCGCACAATTGATTCTCTTTACTTCCACACACATTATAATTAAATTAACTTAATTACTTAAACCGTAACCAAAATTAAAACATGCTAGGTTGGTTATTAGAAATCATAAAAAGGATAGATAGAGTTAGACCCAAATAAATAAAATAAAAATTAAACCAAAAACGCATGCGTTTAAATGTTTTTAATTATAGTTAATTAAACATCTACACCACACAAATATAGGTTTATTTTTGCTTCAGTGTTAGAAAAATATTATTTATATAGGTAAGAGTTATCGGTTTTATAATTTTTAAATAATGATCGTAATTATTTTAAGTAACATAACTACATTTAAATTAGTAGCTATGTTAATTACGCTATCAATCATACCATAATTAATGATTCCCAAATTTTGGTTAAAAATTTAAATTTCTAATATTTTGACTATATATTAAGATTCGGTGCTGTACTATCTATAAGAGTCACAATTTGTAACGTTTTATGACCTATTTGTTGCAGCCTTGAGCCTTGGACGTACCCAAACAAAGGCTGCAACTGTGTCAACTACGTGAAATACCAATGACATCTTTCAATGGCGCAAGTACTGGTCAATTAAGTTTTAGCAGACGATGGTAATACGCCATTGAAAGATATCATTTAGAATACAAGGAACCAGACACTTCATTTAAATCAATTGCTAAATATACCATTGGAAATGATTTGTAAGTATGCTAATTATTGATCAATATAATTAATTGTTGATTAATTATTTTTGTATATATATGTTTGTGGTTAATTAAATAGGTGTTGGTGGAAAGCTTTTCGTTTGTCTTAAGACAACCCCTTCGTAAATGGTAGTATCGGGGGAATTAGTTAGGGAAAGCGTTCCATTTGGTAAAGAGGAACTAGGACGAAATTGTCCGAATTGTTCGCGTTTATTGGCACGTGGAGGTGGCAAGGGTTTTGGCGGTCTGTTAGTAGAATTTGTAACAGAGTGATTGGATTGTATACCTGCTGCTAAGGCCTTCTGAACCAATCCGGTGAGGCTAGCCAACTGGCGTTCCATGAACTCCACTCGAAGCCTCAATCGGGAAGATAGAAAAAATGCAAAATTAACGTGAGGGACCTCGATCTATGATTCTACGTAGAGTCATCTAGCACAAAAGAGTACCACAGAGTACACTAAGCCTAATTGGATGCTCACCTGGCTTCTTCATCTATGATAGGCGTGACGCTTCCTGATCGCGTTCCGTAGACTCTTTCGGGTGCTCCGCTATAAAAGGAGTCGTCGTAAGACGAACTGTACCCAGGGAAGGGTGGTCGATTGTGGTCCAATCGTCTTTCGGGTGAAGATAAGTACCCTGAATCGTGCGTTCTTCTTTCCGGTGAAGAATGGTAAGAGACTTCGTAGCGTCGCTCCGGGGAAGTATGGTAACCGGGACCTGCCGAGTATGGTCTCTCCGGAGTCGTTCGATATGCCCCTTGGGGTTCGTGGCGTCGCTCTATGAGCAGGTACATTGAAAATAAACAAAACCATATTTTGAGTAACAATAGTTTGGAAAATAATAAAAATCTCCAGGGTTTGCCTGCGCGAGTCTGAGACAATAGAGGGAACAAGAAATGAAACCGAGAAAGATATCTAGAAGGTAAGACGTCATGACGCTAACAATAGCATCAAATACTTGCAGAGAAACCAACGCACAGGGTCGAGGCCGACATAGGAGATTATTTCCCTCGGGCCCACCCCTGTAGTGTTTGCTTCTCTTAAGACGTTAATGGAATGGTCTATTGTTTCTGTCTTTGATCTCTATTATCTCTTGCTTAAAGCAAAGTCAAACCAGGCATTTACTTCCGGTTATAGCCTGGTAGTCTACTCATTGTAAACAAGATATGGAATCACACATGTTCACTTATTTCAAACATTGGCTCAAAGGATAGACAATTAAGTACCGCAGTATAATGCCAAGCAATAAGGATCAAGCAAACTTTTGAAGTTCAAACTTTCGCGTTTGACCACGTCATATATAGTTTGCTTAACATTACTATTAAACGAGAGAAACCTCACCTAAAGTTCTCGGTTGTCCAGATCTCGGGGAAGGTATGGAAGGGGGAGGTCCACTAGGGGGAGGGGTCGATCGCATGCCCTTGGACATTGGAGGCACCGACTGCTGGAAAGATCGTTGGGGCTTGGGAGGAGGTTGACCGGCTCCTACGTACGTCACCAACAAGGAATTGGTAAAAGAAAAAATAAAAATAAAATATTTCTTGTAAGAGCTGGAACAATCTCGACGACAGTTATACTGGACGATTTTTGGCGCCGGAGGGGTTATGAAAGAAATATGACAAATCAGGCACCAAAGGGGAACACTTGAAAAATGACATTTCCCTTGCTAGGATCGATAAAAACTGGGATTCAGATGGGGAAAAATGGTCAAAAATGGCTTCCGTCTAATACCTCTATCCTATCGGGACCCACAAAACTTTACGCTACAGTTATAATAAATTTTTGAAGTTCGAAGGGAGAGTGAATTTTGAAATGAATAAAGATATCGATTCATTCGATCTAAGCTTTGGTGGTGTAATTAGGCTTAACTTGAGGAATGTTTGAATTATGAACTGTATAGGGACTTGGCAGTACTACGTCATGCAACGTCAGGCTACCTTCCATTAGTGCTAAAAACATACCAGGAGGAGGGGCTTATATAGCTTTCATTCTGTTAAAAAAACATACCATAATGGCGCTGGGGGCGGAGTTAAGCCCGAATTGCCAAGTCCCTATAGAGGTTAATTAGAAAGGTCGTTCTTGACTCTCCTTATGCAAAACTTTAGGCCTAAAATTGATCGAAACTGAAACTGCCCAAGTCGTGGTAGTTTCGAATGGTAGTTTCGAAAATTCTTCTGGCTAGGACATAATTATGGTTATAAATTTTTGAAAATTCAGTCGAACTGAAAGTCACTATACACTTTGTACGATATTTTATACATCAAAACATTGGGTTAAGCCTAACTCCTTTAGTTTCACTCTCACTTTGAATTCGCCCAAACTGACTGGAAATCCAGACTCAAACTAGAGTCCTGGGCTTGTAAATGACAATTTCGGGCTGCACTACACCAGTCGGGAAAGAGCTGTGTCATTGTAAAAATGCGAAGGCCTCGAGGTAAATTAAGCAAAGGTAATGTTTGAGGACACGATAAAACCGCGACCAGATAATGATCATTAACTCCTTGATAGTGTGTGTACACCATCAAACACGACACGGGCCTGGCTCTCGACAAGAAAATTTACCACCAAGTTAATTCCATGGACGTAGGATGAAAGCTATCCGCATCTACGTGGTTTACGAAACAGAACTTGGTAGGCCTACGGAACCAATACGTTAGGGAGCATAAAATTACATAAAGATTCATATAAACCTAAACACATCCTGACTCAAATGTAATTACGTATATAACTATAGATTTAAATATTTTATCAAATGTACCATCTTAACACGTGTTCCGTGAAGCGGAAATATGAAATCTTAGTGTAGAAAATTTATGCTAATTACGAATTGATTATCATTCCTTAAGTTTCTGTATTCTGTATAATTGTAGGTAAGGGTTAATTTTATAATTGTTCTAACTATAAAGTTTAGATGGCATACTAATTTAGCCAAGACGAGGAAGCCAAGAGAGCCAACAAGAGGATTAATTATAATAATCTGGGCATGCGCAATGGAACAAACAGCTAGAATTCGAAAGACGCTCGCGTTTCCGGTTCGAAACTCAGAATCAAACATTATTTTATTAAAAGTAATAGCACCAATAGACCTTTTCGACTGGTAGGCAAGGGGGTTGATACACTGTCGTCTCTGCGCACTCTCATGACACAAAAAGACTACAGCGCAGGCGCCAAAAAGCTAGATGGAAGGCAAAGCTTAACCCCCGTGTCTTTCATTATTAGTTACATCGAAATGGTCTATAATATCTGTTAAACTTAATGAGAATAATGTGTAATTCAAACTTCTACTATTAACCCTACCTAACTTAATTATGTCCTGACCCCTAGGTCATAATCAAAATTAATTTCGTCTGCTATACAGCATGTTTTGGGGCCTTGATCGGGCCTTGGTTATAGAAACTAAAACGTCTTTCGAAACCCCAACGTAATTATTTATAAAATGAGATAAAAGCAATAATGGCGGCCATTTTGGGGGTTAATTTAGCTTACCCGGGGGAGTCAGCAAATCCATGGGCCGTTTTTCGGGCGGGCTAGGGGGTGACGGGGTATAAGACGTCAAATGCATCCCCCGAGGAAGGGTTTGCACGTACCCTAAGAGAAAACCAATAGCAACGTAAAGCCAATCACCTATTACTAAGTATACTAAAAGCCCTCCAAAATACTTAGTAAATAAGCCAAACTAAGAGCTTAAGATTATATTGCTAGTATACTTAAAGCCATTGAAGCTTATTAAACTTTTCATAATAAGAAACAGAAACGCTTACTATTTATCCAGCCAATCATTAATAACTAGAAAATAGTACAGTTAAGCCAACTTACCGAAAAGCGCTGCGGGGAAATTAAGCGGTAAGGGGTTATGTAAAAAGATAATTAAATATTTTTGGATATTTTTCAACAAATACGTGGATTTTAACATGGTTTTTTTTCTGACGATTTTTCATGTATTTCTACAATGCACACAACACATAAATTTGATTTTCTTTGATGATGATTATTTTTAAGTATTTTTAACGAATTATTTTCGTTTTGTTTTTTAAAACTTTTATGGACAGACAAACACACGACGTATATAAAATAAATAAGCTATGTTTGTATTTCTTATTATGAAAATAAGAACGATATTTTTAAGAATGTTTTGGTAATAATATCACACTGAATTTCTGTGTCTAAAGCACACGAATTTAAAATAGAAACATTTAGATAAAACAGAGTCGAAAAAATTCTACTTAACATACTTTTGTTAAATGTTAATTTTGTCGACAATGTTACGAAAAAGAAAACATTGAACACATGATTTCCCGTCTCTAGAGGTCGCTACATAATTTGTTTGAAACTTAGCTAATGAACATGAATGATAACAAGAGTAAATCAGATTGTGTTCACGAAGAGTGCATTCTGGTTCAAAGACAGGAGAGATAGAGAACTCGAAGGTCGATCTCGGTATTTTCTCTTGAAAACTTTTCCATGGTTTCACACTCCTTGTATTGATTTACTCTTGATATTCAACTAATCAATATGAAGGTACAATTCCAAAAAATATAGAATTTTCACAGTGGACAAATGAACATAACACGTGCACAATGTGATGAATTTATTTATTTTTTTTTAATGATTTTATTTTTGGTGTTTTTTATAGGGAGACCCATAATATTTCACAAGACATGACGCAAAAAATTAAATAATTTTTTCGTAACTTCATAGGGTCTCCGGCTTTTGCACTGACTGCACTGGACATAAAATGGACTTATAAATGAATAAGAAGGACATAAACAAACGTACAATTGCCTGAAACGTAAGTCACACAACAACCCCGAGTATGACACTTAATGAAATGGAAATTTCGACTCCATCCCACCTCTTTCCTCCAAGGTAAAGCAGACACCAAAGAGTAATATAGTTTATACAGTTGTCCATCCCGTTTTTGGTAAAAACCCTATCTATAACATAATAAGTACCATAATGGTACTAATGATAACATGGCAAGAAATCTTCCTTACAATGGGTAGGGAGGTTACATTCCCGCATTGGGTAACTAGTGTCATACTTGTAGTTGCTATGTTCCTAACACTGAATATTCTCAAAGTATACGATACAGGTTCAGTAACCCAACATTAAACTAAACAAGAACCAATTAACCACGCCCAATTGAAGAAAAACAATCAAGAAAGCCATTTGCGAAATAGAACCGATATAGGTTATATTAGAACGACCAAAACCCCTATTGACATTTGACAAACCCACTTTTCTATAAGAAATTTCACTCTCGTGACAATAACGCTTAAATCAAGTAAATTGGAGGTAGGCCTAGGTCTACTTTGCGCGTGCGCTTTGAAAACATACAATCATTAACATTTAACAATGATCAATTCAGACAAATTTGACGCACGAGAAATAACAGTGTATAGATAAATAGATGTGAACGTGAAAACGGTGATAGATATGTGTAATGAGTAATATAAGAATTGAACTGAATTGAACGAATCGAAGGGTGTACTTGCCAGGAGGTATGGGCTGCGATTTGGGTCTTTCGGATGGGGCGGGTGAATAAGGCCGCAATGAGGCACCGTGAGGCAAAGAGGCTGTTCGGTTTCCGGCCGTGTATGGGCTGACTATGCCGTAATAATTTGAAGATTGCGGTTGCGGTAAAGGTGCCGGAGCCGATGATTTTGAGCCCTGAAATTAGGTTTAATTAATTAGAATTAAGTATAGAAAACAATTACTCAAAACCATCCAACAACCAATTGTTGAAT
Source organism: Phalangium opilio (assembly GCA_019434445.1). Taxonomy (NCBI): domain Eukaryota; kingdom Metazoa; phylum Arthropoda; class Arachnida; order Opiliones; family Phalangiidae; genus Phalangium; species Phalangium opilio. The sequence continues at coordinate 41,441 of JAEQBA010002514.1, forward strand.
TACTATGTTATATTTTTAGTTAAATTCTATTGAAAACCAATTAGTACTAGAAGTTAGTTGAATCCACACCAGAAGAAAATCAATATTAGAGACGCCATTTCAAATATGGCTACCGATCTAGACATGTATGTTTAGTGTATAGAGAAGTATGCAAAATTGCAGTATGGAGAAATTGAAAAAATAGTCTGCTACAGTACAATTGCTTTTGTAGGCAATTATATCATCTTTATATTTAAAGCCGTTATTGCGACACTGTTTTGGTTACTTTTGACCGCCATTTCCAAATATGGCTGCCAAAAAGTACGTATATAGTGTAACGATATTTTCCCTCTAATTTAAAACTTCTTCAATAGTTTTCCCATAAGTCGCAAATTCCATTTTTCCAGGCAAACGAATCAAGCAACTGCAGCTATAGTTTATTAGAGAAAATTCTATATTGTTATCTCGGTTGACTAAATCAGAACATAAGCCGAGTAGCCCTTTTCTCCGAGTCCAACTAATAAGCCTAACTTAAGCCTTTGCTTATATTCTAACTCGTTGACGGGGAAATTGTAGAGACTTTTACAGTATAAGAAAATGAAAAAAAAAAAATATTCTCTTTGTCATTCTTGCGAGCGAGCTACAATCTACCGGATCATCATGATGAGCTAGGGAGTCCGTTGCTAGGCAACCGGTATATCGTAGCTAAGCCTAACGTTAAGGAAGCGCTGTATGATACAATTTTGTGACGCGGAAAACTTGGAGAGGCTCCAAGTTTTATACTTAAAGGGTTGTTTATAAAGCTCTTCTGTAGAGTTTCATCCCAGATGATGTCTACCATCTACTCGGCCTCCGCTAATTTAACCTGTCCTCCACTCTTTTCCCTTTCTATAGTGTGTCCTTAATATTATCAAGGCTTGCAAGCATAACTATATAAAGTACTTGAGAGCATTGGACAAGATACTTCTTGTCAAATAACTAACGTAGTCTCTCTCTCATCTGTAGATGGGCAAGCAAATTTTACGGGTAATTACGCTTGAATTTCAAAGATACAGCTGTCAAAGGACCGTTTCTATAACTATAATTTGTACGTTTGTGTCCACGTTTGTAATATTTTTACTGTGGGATATTAATTGTAATTGTCTATAATTAAAGGGTTTTTCTAATTAAAATAAACCTATAATTTACTAGATTAACTAATAACTTCGTTAACAGACTGACTTTTAAATTAATTACATGTGTTTTGAAGAGCTCTGAAACGCAACCAATAAATCCATCAAAATATGTACTGAAATTATAGCACGTGACTGCGATTCCCGCCTAAATTATAAATATTCAAACCTCGCGCGCTATAGAAGCTCACTTCATAAACACTAATACATGATTTTGAGAATAAAATGCACCTATCGAACTGGTCTTACACTTTCACTATACTGTTTACGTACTTTTTGTTGAAAGTAAAAAGTTTCTCAATCCTTTCAAAAGTTCGGATGGATAAGGGATAATAAATATTGCTTTTGCAAAACAAAATAAGTCTTGTTTACAGTTCTATACTGTCTGATATAAAGTTCTAAACGAATAAGAAAATCTCAAATCCTCAAAAATCCCTAGGCCTATACGATGTCCTGAGAATTCCTGGGTGACTGCATGAGCAGGACAAGTTTGTACCCACAACAGTATATCTCATTTCAGCTCAATAGATTCTTTTCAAAAGAGGTGTTGTGGTGCAACACAATCATGGCTCCCTTGAAGTAAAAACAAGGTGGTCAAACACCAGACTTTTGAAAAAAAGGTTTATGTAACTTCGCGCCTAAATTTCTCACGGCCTATAGATTTCTTCTCGAACTATTCGAAAGCGAATAGAAATATTTTTACATTATTTTGTATCCAAAGATTTCTATGAGAAAATAAATATAAAAAATATAGAAAAACATGTTTGACAGATTCGTATATTTTCAAACTACGCTATTTTATTATTAATTCTTTAAAATCAAAGTTTCGCAACACTTAGAAAACTTCTTCGGAGTATTTCTTTTTCCTTCTGTATTATACAAAATGTATAATAAAACCGCGGAAGTTTGACCTCAAAACTGGCTTTATCGATAAAAATAGAGCATATATTATACTCTGAATATGTTTTTTGGAAAAACTCCAAAGAAAATTTGTTTCTTTTAAATTAAAACCGTCAACAGCGCTATATAACTTTGCTATTTTGTCTAGCATATTACTATAATGGCGCCTGAAGTATATAGTTAGCGTATTAGTAACCACTTTCAAAGTTGAAAACACTCCAAACCATTCAGTTTTAATTCAAACGATGTTAGTTCGAACACACCGCAAAATTCCAATTAAATAATTTGAGCTAAAGCTTAAAGCGGAGCGTTTCGGACTTGGGATGGTAATTACAGACCAGACAATCGGAGAAACGTCTTCGCAACGTTGTAGTAGTACCGCCACTAACACCGTTGTTCGTTGGCGAAAATTGTCTCGAATCAACATTGCTACTACTTCGTCTGATACTATTCGGCAGAATCGGTGATGACGTCACGGGGGATTTAACACCATCAATGGATATACCACGCCAAAGTCGCCTTTCACTCATAGTTGCTACTGGATCTGGAGTTTCCTTAAATGGAAATCAACAACACTAATGGAGTGGGCACAACGCTAAGCCTATTTCAAACAGTTGTCCGTAACCGTAACAATTAATTAACCCTAACCGAGGCTTAGCTAATAAAGAGAAAAAATAGGTATAAAATAAAAACTGCATGAAACCTTACCGACGGTTGCTTCCTGGGCTGGCACTATGAAAAATTATAACTTGAGCACAGAGAAAAGGTTCCGCATCTTTTTTTTTGTAGGGATTTTTTTTCGTTTCCAAGGTAAATTTAAGGTTTCACAGGGTTCACGTGACTAGGTTTTAATTAAATATACGAGAGCCGGGGCTTGCTCGTCGTCGTGACGCACGAGTGATTCGTTATGAATTAAGTTAAGATCCAACCACGTTACCACGACAATGTCGACGTTTGCAAAATTACCGTTCCTCGCTTGCAGAATTGAAGCTTCGCAACATACAGACTCGTCACTTATCCGCGGGGCTACAACGTACCACGGTTCGAGTTGGTTCTATATCCCAATCCAATCCCTCAGGAATCTTACTCGACTCTCACGCTAAGCCATGGCTATATGCACTAGTGCCAAAAGACGAATAACCAACCGAATATCGTTTACCAAGACTTGAAGACTGAGTCATTGGGACATAGGATGTGTGTTTTTTTTTCTTTAGCCGCCTTTCTAGAGGAGGGGAAAACCTTCAGACTGACTGACTGGATGGAATGGAAGATGCTGCAGCGTAAATGTCTGGAGAGGATTTTCAAGTCAGTGTTTCAAGGGATGTCGTAGAAAGCTGGGGGAACCTTCTTATGTCGTTTATAGTAGGGTCAAGTAACATTGACAATGGTTTTTTGAGGTATGATAGTATGACTTAAAGGGGTTTTTCCACACCAAATAACAGTCACCCCTCAGTCATTGAAGCATTGAGTTGTGAAACAAACTAACTAACCAAACGGGAGAAGTTGTAACTACGGTACGTGCTTGTAACGCCCTGGGATTTTGACTCATTGACAAAAATATGGTATATTTTGGGAATTGGGAAAATGGTTGCCATATGTGTCTATTAACAGAACCTAGTAAATTAAGTGCGAATATGTACAGAGGGGCCAATCACTCAGTGTAATTTGTGTACACGCTGTACTAAAGCGATTAGCGATCACACGTGACGTAACCCGTAATCCAGGTAGAGATTTTTCTGAGAGTGACTATCTCCTCGAGAACTTATTTGTTATGTTTAGATATAATATTTGAGAGACGTGCGTACTGCGACGTAGCACATGGTCTAGTCTGATGTTTGAGGAATGCACTAACATTAAAGAAACATAAGAGGTGACACAGCGAATTCTTGTGGTGCGATGATACTTAGAGATATGGGAGGAGCTGTCAAAGGCTTAGTAATGCAGGAAGATGGAGGTCCTGCAAAATTAACCACCGAGTGTAGGACTTCAATTCTCGCTTCCGTCGTTCTGCTAGAACTAGCTCGAGATGTAAGTCTCTAGCATTACGAAGTGTCAACTTGTGCCCTAACTAATTAAAGATGGTTTTTGAATTTAAAAATTGCAATCAAAATAGTTTCTAAAAAATAAAGACTATATTCTGAAATTCCATACGCGGACAATTTAGTGTTTAGTGTCTACCTAGACATTAAAGTCTTCATAGCTTCCAACCGCTTACAAAAAATTTCTTTAATATCCTCATACCACGAACGAATAGTGGCAATGAAAAGCATTAACGTGATGGGGTAGTTCATTTAATAATTGTCTAAAAGCACGCGACTCACATTAGGGGACAATTGGAAATCGGAATCGACTATAGACCACGATAGTTATTATTTCATTTCTTATAAAACTGGTAGCTAAGCTAACGCGATAAACCGGATAATAATATCCAGGAAACGTTAGATTGGTTGGTCGCTGTAGAACCTAAGAAGAACGACAGAGTTCTTTTATAAATGTTCTACCGTAGTCTCTCTAAAGATTAATAATATAAAAGAACTAGTCACGAACGTAAAAGAATCACAAAACTCCTAAGCCTAATTCTGAAATAATAAGATGCTATATGAAGACACTTCCATTCAGACAAAGGAAGTTGACCAAAATATAGGCCTAGATCTTATCTTCCAAGTAACCAACGAGATTTATTGCTTCTAGTTAAGTCTTTCTCTAATTCAGTAGGCATTAACATTAAGCCTACTTTTCCATTGGTCGAGAAACAAAGTAAGAAACGTGAGGGTAACCACTCTCAGATTCCCTGTATTTAGGGAGGGTATACATTTAGACATCGATTTAGTTTAGTGATTGGTCCCTCGGTTACTTATGACTGATGCCCTCGCTGTATGTTGCTAACGGCAACGGCATGAACATCCAAGGCATTAACCCTAACTGGAATCCGAATTTCTAAGTAGTCTATAGTCTATACTAGATGATAGTCAAAAAGCCTAAATCTTTCCAATTATATTGACTTGTTCGTGACGCTGTAGTGGTATAAGACAAATCCCAATTGGATACAGCAAAAATAATGGCGGAGGAAAAGTATGTCTGAAGGCGATGGTGGCAATAGCAATACCATGTACTATTATATTAAATAAAATCACTTTTTAGGCTTAGCTACTCATAGAAATCGCATGGGTTTTTTTTTGTTCCTGTGCCAAGCATTACTGCATAATTATAGCTAAGTTTACTTCCGGAATAATTTTAAATCAACAACTATATTTTATGTGACTTTTAAACTCTCAACAAAAATAATAAGCCTAAGTATTTTATTTTAATTTATTTTGTAAGTACTGCAAGAAAGTTTTTCTAATTTTAATACTTCGACTCAATTCAATAAAAAAGTGAGCAAGGTGCAGCGAGATAAGATTATTCGCGAGGTAAAATACGTCATGCTTAATAATAAGTCTTGTTCCTGTCACAAAATCAGCCTAGATATGTTAAGAAAATGGCTACACAATGATTCCTGTAAGCTATATGTATTCTTAATAATAGTAAATATTTCACAAATAGCTCAAGCTTCCATTTAGGGGTAAAAGCCTGTAGGCAGTAATATTACGCAATTCAATTGGCATTGCTAAAATATCGCCACCGTAGCCCAGGGACCCTCAGGGCCTACCATATGATATAACCAAGGAATTGCCTTTCGCACCTACCACCTCCGCAAAAGCACAATGGACCCAAGTACGGGAATAAATGCAATTTATAGCTTTGCTATAGTTGGAGGAACTTGGTATTTTACTTGTTTTATACCTTTCAAAAAAAATGGTTTACAGTGTGGCTTGATGCCTCGCGTTAGGAAAATCGCGTGTTATTTTTAGAATAACGACCATTTTTACGTGGCTTTTACAGTTTTACGCGAATGGGTCGGTTGGAATGGGTCGGTGGAATAGCGGACTGCGGAAGTAAACGTGTAATTATACTCTGAAAATATATTGGTTGGGTGCTGTTTTAAATAACCTTCAAGAGAATTTATTTATTTATGTTATGGATTCCAAAATTCCAAGTGAATTTTTGCCTCTTCAGCTTAGGGGAATACACTTCCACCATTCTAACTTTAAACAAGAAGTGATATCTAGTTTATTAGGGAGAAGGCTTAATTTGCCACATTTCCAGATTTATCTCCAGTCCATACGTATAGTAGGTCCGGAGTTAATCCCCGCCTCTAAATTACAACCAGTATCTCATTGGTTCTTGAAAACTCAGATCAGCGTGACGCGGATGACGAAAATTACGTATTTTCCGACTGGGGAGAGTGTAGCGAAATAGCCCGGCCTCCTTTAACGTCCCCCCCCTTGTATTTTGAAAGGTGGACTGGGACTATGGCGCGCTAATGCTTAGGCATCTTATACATTCTCCATAATAAGCTAGATATAACTTCTTGCTTTAAACAATGATGAATGAAGTTGATATACTACATCCCTAACGATCCCCTTGTTTGCTTGCTTTGAATTAACAAAGCGATCAGTTTTCCGCCTAGCTTCAAACAGTTTATACTGAATGACCTTGACATACTACAATTCTAACGACCCCTTGGGCGCGAATACCAAGGTTTTTGGATTCCATGGAACTAGTAAACTAATTGAAATTCGAACTGTCAAAATTATGGAATATATTTATGTTATAAATCTTGTGATATCAGTTATATTATAAACTATATATCTCACACAGATGATTGCACTTTCAGTTCATTTCGATTCGATAAATCGATATATATTGAAACGATTCAATAATAGGCGATGAGCATTAATCCTAACTAGGAATACATACAGCTAATTGGAATTATTATGCCCCTCATATATAAGATGTTAATTTTTTCTACGCGGTTTTTATGGGACGGACTTTAGTATTACACGTTAAGCCTCATAATTCTAGCTGTGATTTCATTGGTTGGTAACCTAGATACGTTGAGAAAATGATATACAATGATTCCGAGTAGCTGTATGTATTCCAGG
>JAEQBA010002515.1:0-229480 GCA_019434445.1 Phalangium opilio
GCATCCGCTATGGGGACCGCATTCAACTTTTTTTAATATCTTTCATATAGATGAATACAAGTTAACTTCGAAAGTTGTCGTGTATTAAATTATTTTAAAAAACCTTTTACTGAAATTTATAATTTACACCATTTTGTGTCTAATTTTGGATTTTTAAACCCTTTACGGGACCTTTGAGGCAACGGTTTTTCATGTTTTTTTGCTTTGGTGAAAATATTGCGATTTTCAAGATATCGTATCCCGAAGCAGAAATAGCTTCGTATTTTTCATTTTTTCCTGTTAAATTGAAATTTGTAGTAAAACACAATTTTGTGTTTAACTTTGAAGCACTACATCCGCTGTAGGGACCCCATTCCCAACATCTTTTTATTATCTTTCATATGGATGAATAAAGTAAGTTCAAAGGTTGTCGTGAATAACATTACTTTAAAAAACGTTTTACTTGAAATTTATAATTTACACCATTTTGTGTCTAATTTTGGATTTTCATAGCCTTTACGGGGACCTTTGAGTCAACGGTTTTTCATGTTTTTGCTTTTGCTGAAAATAACGCAATTTATCTAGATATCGTATGACGAAGTAGAAATATCTTCGTGTTTTGATGTCTTTCTGTGAAAGTGAGATATGTAATATAACACATTTTGTGTTTAAATTTGAATTACTGCATCCGCTATGGGGACCGCATTCAACTTTTTTTTAATATCTTTCATATAGATGAATACAAGTTAACTTCGAAAGTTGTCGTGTATTAAATTATTTTAAAAAACCTTTTACTTGAAATTTATAATTTACACCATTTTGTGTCTAATTTTGGATTTTTAAACCCTTTACGGGGACCTTTGAGGCAACGGTTTTTCATGTTTTTTGCTTTTGGTGAAAATATTGCGATTTTTCAAGATATCGTATCCCGAAGCAGAAATAGCTTCGTATTTTTCATTTTTTCCTGTTAAATTGAAATTTGTAGTAAAACACAATTTGTGTTTAACTTTGAAGTACTACATCCGCTGTGGGGACCCCATTCCCAACATTTTTTATTATCTTTCATATGGATGAATAAAAGTTAAGTTCAAAGGTTGTCGTGTATAACATTACTTTAAAAAACCTTTTACTTGAAATTTATAATTTACACCATTTTGTGTCTAATTTTGGATTTTCATACCCTTTACGGGGACCTTTGAGTCAACGGTTTTTCATGTTTTTTGCTTTTGGTGAAAATAACGCAATTTATCTAGATATCGTATAACGAAGTAGAAATATCTTCGTGTTTTTGATGTCTTTCTGTTAAATGAGATATGTATATAACACATTTTGTGTTTAAATTTGAATTACTACATCCGCTATGGGGACCGCATTCAACTTTTTTTTAATATCTTTCATATAGATGAATACAAGTTAACTTCGAAATTGTCGTGTATTAAATTATTTTAAAAAACCTTTTACTTGAAATTTATAATTTACACCATTTTGTGTCTAATTTTGGATTTTTAAACCCTTTACGGGGACCTTTGAGCCAACGGTTTTTCATGTTTTTTCATTTTGGTGAAAATATTGGGATTTTTCAAGATATCGTTAACGAAGTAGAAATAGCTTCGTGTTTTTGATTTCTTCCTGTTAAATTGAAATTTGTAGTAAATCACATTTTGTGTTTAACTTTGAAGTACTACATCCGCTGTGGGGACCCCATTCCCAACATTTCTTTATTATCTTTCATATGGATGAATAAAAGTTAAGTTCAAAGTTGTCGTGTATAACATTATTTTAAAAAACCTTTTACTTGAAATTTATAATTTACACCATTTTGTGTCTAATTTTGGATTTTCATAGCCTTTACGGGGACCTTTGAGTCAACGGTTTTTCATGTTTTTTGCTTTGGGTGAAAATAACGCAATTTATCTAGATATCGTATAACGAAGTAGAAATATCTTCGTGTTTTTGATGTCTTTCTGTGAAATTGAAATATGTAATATAACACATTTTGTGTTTAAATTTGAATTACTACATCCGCTATGGGGACCGCATTCAACTTTTTTTTAATATCTTTCATATAGATGAATACAAGTTAACTTCGAAGGTTGTCGTGTATTAAATTATTTTAAAAAACCTTTTACTTGAAATTTATAATTTACACATTTTGTGTCTAATTTTGGATTTTTAAACCCTTTACGGGGACCTTTGAGGCAACGGTTTTTCATGTTTTTTGCTTTTGGTGAAAATAATGCGATTTTTCAAGATATCGTTTCCCGAAGCAGAAATAGCTTCGTATTTTTCATTTCTTCCTGTTAAATTGAAATTTGTAGTAAATCACATTTTGTGTTTAACTTTGAAGTACTACATCCGCTGTGGGGACCGCATTCAACTTTTTTTTTATATCTTTCATATAGATGAATAGAAGTTAACTTCGAAGGTTGTCGTGTATTAAATTATTTTAAAAAACCTTTTACTTGAAATTTATAATTTACACCATTTTGTGTCTAATTTTGGATTTTTAAACCCTTTACGGGGACCTTTGAGGCAACGGTTTTTCATGTTTTTTGCTTTTGGTGAAAATATTGCGATTTTTCAAGATATCGTATCCCGAAGCAGAAATAGCTTCGTATTTTTCATTTTTTCCTGTTAAATTGAAATTTGTAGTAAACACATTTTGTGTTTAACTTTGAAGTACTACATCCGCTGTGGGGACCCCATTCCCAACATTTTTTATTATCTTTCATATGGATGAATAAAAGTTAAGTTCAAAGGTTGTCGTGTATAACATTACTTTAAAAAACCTTTTACTTGAAATTTATAATTTACACCATTTTGTGTCTAATTTTGGATTTTCATAGCCTTTACGGGGACCTTTGAGTCAACGGTTTTTCATGTTTTATGCTTTTGGTGAAAATAACGCAATTTATCTAGATATCGTATAACGAAGTAGAAATATCTTCGTGTTTTTGATGTCTTTCTGTGAAAGTGAGATATGTAATATAACACATTTTGTGTTTAAATTTGAATTACTACATCCGCTATGGGGACCGCATTCAACTTTTTTTTAATATCTTTCATATAGATGAATACAAGTTAACTTCGAAAGTTGTCGTGTATTAAATTATTTTAAAAAACCTTTTACTTGAAATTTATAATTTACACCATTTTGTGTCTAATTTTGGATTTTTAAACCCTTTACGGGGACCTTTGAGTCAACGGTTTTTCATGTTTTTTGCTTTTGGTGAAAATAACGCAATTTATCTAGATATCGTATAACGAAGTAGAAATATCTTCGTGTTTTTGATGTCTTTCTGTTAAATTGAAATTTGTAGTAAACACATTTTGTGTTTAAATTTGAAGTACTACATCCGCTGTGGGGACCGCATTCAACTTTTTTTAATATCTTTCATATAGATGAATACAAGTTAACTTCGAAAGTTGTCGTGTATTAAATTATTTTAAAAAACCTTTTACTTGAAATTTATAATTTACACCATTTTGTGTCTAATTTTGGATTTTTAAACCCTTTACGGGGACCTTTGAGGCAACGGTTTTTCATGTTTTTTGCTTTTGGTGAAAATAATGCGATTTTTCAAGATATCGTATCCCGAAGCAGAAATAGCTTCGTATTTTTCATTTCTTCCTGTTAAATTGAAATTTGTAGTAAATCACATTTTGTGTTTAACTTTGAAGTACTACATCCGCTGTGGGGACCCCATTCCCAACATTTCTTTATTATCTTTCATATGGATGAATAAAAGTTAAGTTCAAAGGTTGTCGTGTATAAAATTATTTTAAAAAACCTTTTACTTGAAATTTATAATTTACACCATTTTGTGTTTAATTTTGGATTTTTAAACCCTTTACGGGGACCTTTGAGCCAACGGTTTTTCATGTTTTTTCATTTTGGTGAAAATATTGGGATTTTTCAAGATATCGTAACGAAGTAGAAATATCTTCGTGTTTTTGATGTCTTCCTGTTAAATTGAAATTTGTAGTAAATCACATTTTGTGTTTAACTTTGAAGTACTACATCCGCTGTGGGGACCCCATTCCCAACATTTCTTTATTATCTTTCATATGGATGAATAAAAGTTAAGTTCAAAGGTTGTCGTGTATTAAATTATTTTAAAAAACCTTTTACTTGAAATTTATAATTTACACCATTTTGTGTTTAATTTTGGATTTTTAAACCCTTTACGGGGACCTTTGAGGCAACGGTTTTTCATGTTTTTTCTTTTGGTGAAAATAATGCGATTTTTCAAGATATCGTTTCCCGAAGCAGAAATAGCTTCGTATTTTTCATTTCTTCCTGTTAAATTGAAATTTGTAGTAAATCACATTTTGTGTTTAACTTTGAAGTACTACATCCGCTGTGGGGACCCCATTCCCAACATTTCTTTATTATCTTTCATATGGATGAATAAAAGTTAAGTTCAAAGGTTGTCGTGTATAAATTATTTTAAAAAAACCTTTTACTTGAAATTTATAATTTACACCATTTTGTGTTTAATTTTGGATTTTTAAACCCTTTACGGGGACCTTTGAGGCAACGGTTTTTCATGTTTTTTCATTTTGGTGAAAATATTGGGATTTTTCAAGATATCGTATCCCGAAGCAGAAATAGCTTCGTATTTTTCATTTCTTCCTGTTAAATTGAAATTTGTAGTAAATCACATTTTGTGTTTAACTTTGAAGTACTACATCCGCTGTGGGGACCCCATTCCCAACATTTCTTTATTATCTTTCATATGGATGAATAAAGTTAAGTTCAAAGGTTGTCGTGTATAAAATTATTTTAAAAAAACCTTTTACTTGAAATTTATAATTTACACCATTTTGTGTTTAATTGTGGATTTTTAAACCCTTTACGGGGACCTTTGAGCCAACGGTTTTTCATGTTTTTTCATTTTGGTGAAAATATTGGGATTTTTCAAGATATCGTTAACGAAGTAGAAATATCTTCGTGTTTTGATGTCTTCCTGTTAAATTGAAATTTGTAGTAAATCACATTTTGTGTTTAACTTTGAAGTACTACATCCGCTGTGGGGACCGCATTCAACTTTTTTTTAATATCTTTCATATAGATGAATACAAGTTAACTTCGAAAGTTGTCGTGTATTAAATTATTTTAAAAAACCTTTTACTTGAAATTTATAATTTACACCATTTTGTGTTTAATTTTGGATTTTTAAACCCTTTACGGGGACCTTTGAGGCAACGGTTTTTCATGTTTTTTGCTTTTGGTGAAAATAATGCGATATTTCAAGATATCGTTTCCCGAAGCAGAAATAGCTTCGTATTTTTCATTTCTTCCTGTTAAATTGAAATTTGTAGTAAATCACATTTTGTGTTTAACTTTGAAGTACTACATCCGCTGTGGGGACCCCATTCCCAACATTTCTTTATTATCTTTCATATGGATGAATAAAAGTTAAGTTCAAAGGTTGTCGTGTATAAAATTATTTTAAAAAAACCTTTTACTCGAAATTTATAATTTACACCATTTTGTGTTTAATTTTGGATTTTTAAACCCTTTACGGGGACCTTTGAGGCAACGGTTTTTCATGTTTTTTCATTTTGGTGAAAATATTGGGATTTTTCAAGATATCGTATCCCGAAGCAGAAATAGCTTCGTATTTTTCATTTCTTCCTGTTAAATTGAAATTTGTAGTAAATCACATTTTGTGTTTAACTTTGAAGTACTACATCCGCTGTGGGGACCCCATTCCCAACATTTCTTTATTATCTTTCATATGGATGAATAAAAGTTAAGTTCAAAGGTTGTCGTGTATAAAATTATTTTAAAAAAACCTTTTACTTGAAATTTATAATTTACACCATTTTGTGTTTAATTTTGGATTTTTAAACCCTTTACGGGGACCTTTGAGGCAACGGTTTTTCATGTTTTTTCATTTTGGTGAAAATATTGGGATTTTTCAAGATATCGTATCCCGAAGCAGAAATAGCTTCGTATTTTTCATTTCTTCCTGTTAAATTGAAATTTGTAGTAAATCACATTTTGTGTTTAACTTTGAAGTACTACATCCGCTGTGGGGACCCTTTTCCAACGTTTTTTATTATCTTTCATATAGATGAATAAAAGTTAACTTCGAAGTTGTCGTGTATAAAATTATTAAAAAAACCTTTTACTTGAAATTTATAATTTACACCATTTTGTGTCTAATTTTGGATTTTTAAACCCTTTACGGGGACCTTTGAGCCAACGGTTTTTCATGTTTTTTCATTTTGGTGAAAATATTGGGATTTTTCAAGATATCGTATCCCGAAGCAGAAATAGCTTCGTATTTTTCATTTCTTCCTGTTAAATTGAAATTTGTAGTAAATCACATTTTGTGTTTAACTTTGAAGTACTACATCCGCTGTGGGGACCCCATTCCCAACATTTCTTTATTATCTTTCATATGGATGAATAAAAGTTAAGTTCAAAGGTTGTCGTGTATAAAATTATTTTAAAAAAACCTTTTACTTGAAATTTATAATTTACACCATTTTGTGTTTAATTTTGGATTTTTAAACCCTTTACGGGGACCTTTGAGCCAACGGTTTTTCATGTTTTTTCATTTTGGTGAAAATATTGGGATTTTTCAAGATATCGTTAACGAAGTAGAAATATCTTCGTGTTTTTGATGTCTTCCTGTTAAATTGAAATTTGTAGTAAATCACATTTTGTGTTTAACTTTGAAGTACTACATCCGCTGTGGGGACCGCATTCAACTTTTTTTTAATATCTTTCATATAGATGAATACAAGTTAACTTCGAAAGTTGTCGTGTATTAAATTATTTTAAAAAACCTTTTACTTGAAATTTATAATTTACACCATTTTGTGTCTAATTTTGGATTTTTAAACCCTTTACGGGGACCTTTGAGGCAACGGTTTTTCATGTTTTTTCATTTTGGTGAAAATATTGGGATTTTTCAAGATATCGTATCCCGAAGCAGAAATAGCTTCGTATTTTTCATTTCTTCCTGTTAAATTGAAATTTGTAGTAAATCACATTTTGTGTTTAACTTTGAAGTACTACATCCGCTGTGGGGACCCCATTCCCAACATTTCTTTATTATCTTTCATATGGATGAATAAAAGTTAAGTTCAAAGGTTGTCGTGTATAAAATTATTTTAAAAAACCTTTTACTCGAAATTTATAATTTACACCATTTTGTGTTTAATTTTGGATTTTTAAACCCTTTACGGGGACCTTTGAGGCAACGGTTTTTCATGTTTTTTCATTTTGGTGAAAATATTGGGATTTTTCAAGATATCGTATCCCGAAGCAGAAATAGCTTCGTATTTTTCATTTCTTCCTGTTAAATTGAAATTTGTAGTAAATCACATTTTGTGTTTAAATTTGAAGTACTACATCCGCTGTGGGGACCCATTTCCAACGTTTTTATATATTTTCATATGGATGAATAATAGTTAACTTCAAAGTTGTCGTATATAAAATTATTTAAAAAACCTTTTACTTGAAATTTATAATTTACACCATTTTGTGTCTAATTTTGGATTTTTAAACCCTTTACGGGGACCTTTGAGCCAACGGTTTTTCATGTTTTTTCATTTTGGTGAAAATATTGGGATTTTTCAAGATATCGTATCCCGAAGCAGAAATAGCTTCGTATTTTTCATTTCTTCCTGTTAAATTGAAATTTGTAGTAAATCACATTTTGTGTTTAACTTTGAAGTACTACATCCGCTGTGGGGACCCCATTCCCAACATTTCTTTATTATCTTTCATATGGATGAATAAAAGTTAAGTTCAAAGGTTGTCGTGTATAAAATTATTTTAAAAAACCTTTTACTTGAAATTTATAATTTACACCATTTTGTGTTTAATTGTGGATTTTTAAACCCTTTACGGGGACCTTTGAGCCAACGGTTTTTCATGTTTTTTCATTTTGGTGAAAATATTGGGATTTTTCAAGATATCGTTAACGAAGTAGAAATATCTTCGTGTTTTTGATGTCTTCCTGTTAAATTGAAATTTGTAGTAAATCACATTTTGTGTTTAACTTTGAAGTACTACATCCGCTGTGGGGACCGCATTCAACTTTTTTTAATATCTTTCATATAGATGAATACAAGTTAACTTCGAAAGTTGTCGTGTATTAAATTATTTTAAAAAACCTTTTACTTGAAATTTATAATTTACACCATTTTGTGTTTAATTTTGGATTTTTAAACCCTTTACGGGGACCTTTGAGGCAACGGTTTTTCATGTTTTTTCATTTTGGTGAAAATATTGGGATTTTTCAAGATATCGTATCCCGAAGCAGAAATAGCTTCGTATTTTTCATTTCTTCCTGTTAAATTGAAATTTGTAGTAAATCACATTTTGTGTTTAACTTTGAAGTACTACATCCGCTGTGGGGACCCATTCCCAACATTTTTTATTATTTTCATATGGATGAATAAAAGTTAAGTTCAAAGTTGTCGTGTATAAAATTATTTAAAAAAACCTTTTACTTGAAATTTATAATTTACACCATTTTGTGTCTAATTTTGGATTTTTAAACCCTTTACGGGGACCTTTGAGCCAACGGTTTTTCATGTTTTTTCATTTTGGTGAAAATATTGGGATTTTTCAAGATATCGTATCCCGAAGCAGAAATAGCTTCGTATTTTTCATTTCTTCCTGTTAAATTGAAATTTGTAGTAAATCACATTTTGTGTTTAACTTTGAAGTACTACATCCGCTGTGGGGACCCCATTCCCAACATTTCTTTATTATCTTTCATATGGATGAATAAAAGTTAAGTTCAAAGGTTGTCGTGTATAAAATTATTTTAAAAAACCTTTTACTTGAAATTTATAATTTACACCATTTTGTGTTTAATTTTGGATTTTTAAACCCTTTACGGGGACCTTTGAGCCAACGGTTTTTCATGTTTTTTCATTTTGGTGAAAATATTGGGATTTTTCAAGATATCGTTAACGAAGTAGAAATATCTTCGTGTTTTTGATGTCTTCCTGTTAAATTGAAATTTGTAGTAAATCACATTTTGTGTTTAACTTTGAAGTACTACATCCGCTGTGGGGACCGCATTCAACTTTTTTTTAATATCTTTCATATAGATGAATAAAGTTAACTTCGAAAGTTGTCGTGTATTAAATTATTTTAAAAAACCTTTTACTTGAAATTTATAATTTACACCATTTTGTGTCTAATTTTGGATTTTTAAACCCTTTACGGGGACCTTTGAGGCAACGGTTTTTCATGTTTTTTCTTTTGGTGAAAATAATGCGATTTTTCAAGATATCGTATCCCGAAGCAGAAATAGCTTCGTATTTTTCATTTCTTCCTGTTAAATTGAAATTTGTAGTAAATCACATTTTGTGTTTAACTTTGAAGTACTACATCCGCTGTGGGGACCCCATTCCCAACATTTCTTTATTATCTTTCATATGGATGAATAAAAGTTAAGTTCAAAGGTTGTCGTGTATAAAATTATTTTAAAAAACCTTTTACTTGAAATTTATAATTTACACCATTTTGTGTTTAATTTTGGATTTTTAAACCCTTTACGGGGACCTTTGAGCCAACGGTTTTTCATGTTTTTTCATTTTGGTGAAAATATTGGGATTTTTCAAGATATCGTTAACGAAGTAGAAATATCTTCGTGTTTTTGATGTCTTCCTGTTAAATTGAAATTTGTAGTAAATCACATTTTGTGTTTAACTTTGAAGTACTACATCCGCTGTGGGGACCGCATTCAACTTTTTTTTAATATCTTTCATATAGATGAATAAAAGTTAACTTCGAAGGTTGTCGTGTATTAAATTATTTTAAAAAACCTTTTACTTGAAATTTATAATTTACACCATTTTGTGTCTAATTTTGGATTTTTAAACCCTTTACGGGGACCTTTGAGGCAACGGTTTTTCATGTTTTTTGCTTTTGGTGAAAATAATGCGATTTTTCAAGATATCGTATCCCGAAGCAGAAATAGCTTCGTTTTTTTCATTTCTTCCTGTTAAATTGAAATTTGTAGTAAATCACATTTTGTGTTTAACTTTGAAGTACTACATCCGCTGTGGGGACCCCATTCCCAACATTTCTTTATTATCTTTCATATGGATGAATAAAAGTTAAGTTCAAAGGTTGTCGTGTATAAAATTATTTTAAAAAACCTTTTACTTGAAATTTATAATTTACACCATTTTGTGTTTAATTTTGGATTTTTAAACCCTTTACGGGGACCTTTGAGGCAACGGTTTTTCATGTTTTTTCATTTTGGTGAAAATATTGGGATTTTTCAAGATATCGTATCCCGAAGCAGAAATAGCTTCGTATTTTTCATTTCTTCCTGTTAAATTGAAATTTGTAGTAAATCACATTTTGTGTTTAACTTTGAAGTACTACATCCGCTGTGGGGACCCCATTCCAACATTTCTTTATTATCTTTCATATGGATGAATAAAGTTAAGTTCAAAGGTTGTCGTGTATAAAATTATTTTAAAAAACCTTTTACTTGAAATTTATAATTTACACCATTTTGTGTTTAATTTGGATTTTTAAACCCTTTACGGGGACCTTTGAGGCAACGGTTTTTCATGTTTTTTCATTTGGTGAAAATATGGGATTTTTCAAGATATCGTATCCCGAAGCAGAAATAGCTTCGTATTTTTCATTTCTTCCTGTTAAATTGAAATTTGTAGTAAATCACATTTTGTGTTTAACTTTGAAGTACTACATCCGCTGTGGGGACCCCATTCCCAACATTTCTTTATTATCTTTCATATGGATGAATAAAAGTTAAGTTCAAAGGTTGTCGTGTATAAAATTATTTTAAAAAACCTTTTACTTGAAATTTATAATTTACACCATTTTGTGTTTAATTTTGGATTTTTAAACCCTTTACGGGGACCTTTGAGCCAACGGTTTTTCATGTTTTTTCATTTTGGTGAAAATATTGGGATTTTTCAAGATATCGTAACGAAGTAGAAATATCTTCGTTTTTGATGTCTTCCTGTTAAATTGAAATTTGTAGTAAATCACATTTTGTGTTTAACTTTGAAGTACTACATCCGCTGTGGGGACCCCATTCCCAACATTTCTTTATTATCTTTCATATGGATGAATAAAAGTTAAGTTCAAAGGTTGTCGTGTATAAATTATTTTAAAAAACCTTTTACTTGAAATTTATAATTTACACCATTTTGTGTTTAATTTGGATTTTTAAACCCTTTACGGGGACCTTTGAGCCAACGGTTTTTCATGTTTTTTCATTTTGGTGAAAATATGGGATTTTTCAAGATATCGTTAACGAAGTAGAAATATCTTCGTGTTTTTGATGTCTTCCTGTTAAATTGAAATTTGTAGTAAATCACATTTTGTGTTTAACTTTGAAGTACTACATCCGCTGTGGGGACCGCATTCAACTTTTTTTTAATATCTTTCATATAGATGAATACAAGTTAACTTCGAAAGTTGTCGTGTATTAAATTATTTTAAAAAACCTTTTACTTGAAATTTATAATTTACACCATTTTGTGTCTAATTTTGGATTTTTAAACCCTTTACGGGGACCTTTGAGGCAACGGTTTTTCATGTTTTTTGCTTTTGGTGAAAATAATGCGATTTTTCAAGATATCGTATCCCGAAGCAGAAATAGCTTCGTTTTTTCATTTCTTCCTGTTAAATTGAAATTTGTAGTAAATCACATTTTGTGTTTAACTTTGAAGTACTACATCCGCTGTGGGGACCCCATTCCCAACATTTCTTTATTATCTTTCATATGGATGAATAAAAGTTAAGTTCAAAGGTTGTCGTGTATAAAATTTTTAAAAAAACCTTTTACTTGAAATTTATAATTTACACCATTTTGTGTTTAATTTTGGATTTTTAAACCCTTTACGGGGACCTTTGAGGCAACGGTTTTTCATGTTTTTTCATTTTGGTGAAAATATTGGGATTTTTCAAGATATCGTATCCCGAAGCAGAAATAGCTTCGTATTTTTCATTTCTTCCTGTTAAATTGAAATTTGTAGTAAATCACATTTTGTGTTTAACTTTGAAGTACTACATCCGCTGTGGGGACCCCATTCCAACATTTTTATTATCTTTCATATGGATGAATATAAGTTAAGTTCAAAGGTTGTCGTGTATAAAATTATTTAAAAAACCTTTACTTGAAATTTATAATTTACACCATTTTGTGTTTAATTTTGGATTTTTAAACCCTTTACGGGGACCTTTGAGGCAACGGTTTTTCATGTTTTTTCATTTTGGTGAAAATATTGGGATTTTTCAAGATATCGTATCCCGAAGCAGAAATAGCTTCGTATTTTTCATTTCTTCCTGTTAAATTGAAATTTGTAGTAAATCACATTTTGTGTTTAACTTTGAAGTACTACATCCGCTGTGGGGACCCCATTCCCAACATTTCTTTATTATCTTTCATATGGATGAATAAAAGTTAAGTTCAAAGGTTGTCGTGTATAAAATTATTTTAAAAAACCTTTTACTTGAAATTTATAATTTACACCATTTTGTGTTAATTTTGGATTTTAAACCCTTTACGGGGACCTTTGAGCCAACGGTTTTTCATGTTTTTCATTTTGGTGAAAATATTGGGATTTTTCAAGATATCGTTAACGAAGTAGAAATATCTTCGTGTTTTTGATGTCTTCCTGTTAAATTGAAATTTGTAGTAAATCACATTTTGTGTTTAACTTTGAAGTACTACATCCGCTGTGGGGACCGCATTCAACTTTTTTTTAATATCTTTCATATAGATGAATACAAGTTAACTTCGAAGGTTGTCGTGTATTAAATTATTTTAAAAAACCTTTTACTTGAAATTTATAATTTACACCATTTTGTGTCTAATTTTGGATTTTTAAACCCTTTACGGGGACCTTTGAGGCAACGGTTTTTCATGTTTTTTGCTTTTGGTGAAAATATTGCGATTTTTCAAGATATCGTATCCCGAAGCAGAAATAGCTTCGTATTTTTCATTTCTTCCTGTTAAATTGAAATTTGTAGTAAATCACATTTTGTGTTTAACTTTGAAGTACTACATCCGCTGTGGGGACCCCATTCCCAACATTTTTTATTATCTTTCATATGGATGAATAAAAGTTAAGTTCAAAGGTTGTCGTGTATAAATTATTTTAAAAAACCTTTTACTTGAAATTTATAATTTACACCATTTTGTGTCTAATTTTGGATTTTTACCCTTTACGGGGACCTTTGAGGCAACGGTTTTTCATGTTTTTTGCATTTTGGTGAAAATACGGGATTTTTCAAGATATCGTATAACGAAGTAGAAATATCTTCGTGTTTTTGATGTCTTCCTGTTAAAGAAATATGTAATAAACACATTTTGTGTTTAAATTTGAATTACTACATCCGCTATGGGGACCGCATTCAACTTTTTTTTAATATCTTTCATATAGATGAATACAAGTTAACTTCGAAAGTTGTCGTGTATTAAATTATTTTAAAAAACCTTTTACTTGAAATTTATAATTTACACCATTTTGTGTCTAATTTTGGATTTTTAAACCCTTTACGGGGACCTTTGAGGCAACGGTTTTTCATGTTTTTTGCTTTTGGTGAAAATATTGCGATTTTTCAAGATATCGTATCCCGAAGCAGAAATAGCTTCGTATTTTTCATTTTTTCCTGTTAAATTGAAATTTGTAGTAAATCACATTTTGTGTTTAACTTTGAAGTACTACATCCGCTGTGGGGACCCCATTCCCAACATCTTTTTATTATCTTTCATATGGATGAATAAAAGTTAAGTTCAAAGGTTGTCGTGTATAACATTACTTTAAAAAACGTTTTACTTGAAATTTATAATTTACACCATTTTGTGTCTAATTTTGGATTTTCATAGCCTTTACGGGGACCTTTGAGTCAACGGTTTTTCATGTTTTATGCTTTTGCTGAAAATAACGCAATTTATCTAGATATCGTATAACGAAGTAGAAATATCTTCGTGTTTTTGATGTCTTTCTGTGAAAGTGAGATATGTAATATAACACATTTTGTGTTTAAATTAGAATTACTGCATCCGCTATGGGGACCGCATTCAACTTTTTTTTAATATCTTTCATATAGATGAATACAAGTTAACTTCGAAAATTGTCGTGTATTAAATTATTTTAAAAAACCTTTTACTTGAAATTTATAATTTACACCATTTTGTGTCTAATTTTGGATTTTTAAACCCTTTACGGGGACCTTTGAGCCAACGGTTTTTCATGTTTTTTCATTTTGGTGAAAATATTGGGATTTTTCAAGATATCGTTAACGAAGTAGAAATATCTTCGTGTTTTTGATGTCTTCCTGTTAAATTGAAATTTGTAGTAAATCACATTTTGTGTTTAACTTTGAAGTACTACATCCGCTGTGGGGACCCCATTCCCAACATTTCTTTATTATCAATAATATGGATGAATAAAAGTTAAGTTCAAAGTTGTCGTGTATAACATTATTTTAAAAAGCCTTTTACTTGAAATTTATAATTTACACCATTTTGTGTCTAATTTTGGATTTTCATAGCCTTTACGGGGACCTTTGAGTCAACGGTTTTTCATGTTTTTTGCTTTGGGTGAAAATAACGCAATTTATCTAGATATCGTATAACGAAGTAGAAATATCTTCGTGTTTTTGATGTCTTTCTGTGAAAGTGAGATATGTAATATAACACATTTTGTGTTTAAATTTGAATTACCACATCCGCTATGGGGACCGCATTCAACTTTTTTTAATATCTTTCATATAGATGAATACAAGTTAACTTCGAAAGTTGTCGTGTATTAAATTATTTTAAAAAACCTTTTACTTGAAATTTATAATTTACACCATTTTGTGTCTAAATTTGGATTTTTAAACCCTTTACGGGGACCTTTGAGGCAACGGTTTTTCATGTTTTTTGCTTTTGGTGAAAATAATGCGATTTATCTAGATATCGTATAACGAAGTAGAAATATCTTCGTGTTTTTGATGTCTTCCTGTTAAATTGAAATTTGTAATAAATCACATTTTGTGTTTAAATTTGAATTACTACATCCGCTATGGGGACCCTTTTCTTAACGTTGTAGTATTATTTTTCATATAAATGAATAATAGTAAACTTCGTAAGTTGTCGTATCTAAAATTATTTAAAAAAAACCTTTATAAATGAAATTTATAATTTACACCATTTTGTGTCTAATTTTGGATTTTTAAACCCTTTACGGGGACCATTGAGCCAACGGTTTTTCATGTTTTTTCATTTTGGTGAAAATATTGCGATTTTTCAAGATATCGTATCCCGAAGCAGAAATAGCTTCGTATTTTTCATTTCTTCCTGTTAAATTGAAATTTGTAGTAAATCACATTTTGTGTTTAACTTTGAAGTACTACATCCGCTGTGGGGACCCCATTCCCAACATTTCTTTATTATCTTTCATATGGATGAATAAAAGTTAAGTTCAAAGGTTGTCGTGTATAAAATTATTTTAAAAAACCTTTTACTTGAAATTTATAATTTACACCATTTTGTGTTTAATTTTGGATTTTTAAACCCTTTACGGGGACCTTTGAGTCAACGGTTTTTCATGTTTTTTCATTTTGGTGAAAATATTGGGATTTTTCAAGATATCGTTAACGAAGTAGAAATATCTTCGTGTTTTTGATGTCTTCCTGTTAAATTGAAATTTGTAGTAAATCACATTTTGTGTTTAACTTTGAAGTACTACATCCGCTGTGGGGACCGCATTCAACTTTTTTTTAATATCTTTCATATAGATGAATAGAAGTTAACTTCGAAGGTTGTCGTGTATTAAATTATTTTAAAAAACCTTTTACTTGAAATTTATAATTTACACCATTTTGTGTCTAATTTTGGATTTTCATAGCCTTTACGGGGACCTTTGAGTCAACGGTTTTTCATGTTTTATGCTTTTGCTGAAAATAACGCAATTTATCTAGATATCGTA
The DNA here is from genome assembly GCA_019434445.1 of Phalangium opilio. Lineage (NCBI taxonomy): Eukaryota > Metazoa > Arthropoda > Arachnida > Opiliones > Phalangiidae > Phalangium > Phalangium opilio. The sequence goes on from JAEQBA010002515.1 coordinate 15,928, forward strand.
TAACGAAGAAGAAATATCTTCGTGTTTTTGATGTCTTTCTGTGAAAGTGAGATATGTAATATAACACATTTTGTGTTTAAATTTGAATTACTACATCCGCTATGGGGACCGCATTCAACTTTTTTTTAATATCTTTCATATAGATGAATACAAGTTAACTTCGAAAGTTGTCGTGTATTAAATTATTTTAAAAAACCTTTTACTTGAAATTTATAATTTACACCATTTTGTGTCTAATTTTGGATTTTTAAACCCTTTACGGGGACCTTTGAGGCAACGGTTTTTCATGTTTTTTGCTTTTGGTGAAAATAATGCGATTTTTCAAGATATCCTATCCCGAAGCAGAAATAGCTTCGTATTTTTCATTTCTTCCTGTTAAATTGAAATTTGTAGTAAATCAAATTTTGTGATTAACTTTGAAGTACTACATCCGCTGTGGGGACCCCATTCCCAACATTTCTTTATTATCTTTCATATGGATGAATAAAAGTTAAGTTCAAAGGTTGTCGTGTATAAAATTATTTTAAAAAAACCTTTTACTTGAAATTTATAATTTACACCATTTTGTGTTTAATTTTGGATTTTTAAACCCTTTACGGGGACCTTTGAGCCAAATTTGTAATAAATCACATTTTGTGTTTAAATTTGAATTACTACATCCGCTACGGGGACCCTTTTCTTAACGTTGTAGTATTATTTTTCATATAAATGAATAATAGTAAACTTCGTAAGTTGTCGTATCTAAAATTATTTAAAAGAACCTTTATCAATGAAATTTATAATTTACACCATTTTGAGTTTAACATCCTTATGGGGACCCTTGATCCAACGGTTTTGTGTGTCTTTTGCTCTAGGTGAAAATAATACAATTTCTTAAGGTATCGTTTAACTTAGTAAAAATATCCTCGGAATTTTTTCATATAGGTGTTTAATTGAAAATGATAATACTTTCCATTTCGGTTCTAATTCTAAATTTTTCTATTGGTTTGTTTTTGTTATTGATGAAAATTAGTTAACTTCGTAAGGTATCGTACAAAGCACTAAAACTAACTTTTATTTTTAATAAGGCCTATATATTTTTTAATTCTTTTTTAAATTGAATTTTACCATTCTCTATGAGGCCATTGTTCCAACGTTCTTTAATGATTTTTGTTCTTGATATATACCAGTTTAATTGAATTTCATTTGACATTTGGTAGGTGGATCATTGTTCCAAGTTTTTCATAGTTTGTTTCTTGAGGTTTCGTATTACTATTTATTATTTTTCTAAATTTATACAAGTATTATTTTTAAGTTTTCAAAATGAATCTTGGCAATAACAGTTAGTTGATTACGCCTTATGCTTATCTTATTAACGCATTAAATACCGTTTCCTTTTCAATTGAGACATTTTGTTACCCATAACTCAAGCATAGAGAATATTAGTGTATTGCTATTCTTACAGGGACAAAGTTAACCGGAAATACGTCATAGATTTTGGTCCCCATAAAGAATGTAAAGAAAATTATGTAAAAGTTTCCTTTAAAAATATATGGAATTAATTTTACGATGCAATTTCAAACAAGTAATAAAAGTGAAATATATTTTCGGTTTTACGATTAAAGCGGAGGAGATATTGCGTTTTCTAAATGTCCCCGTAAGTGACTATTTAAACTCGGTCCTCATAAGCAATGCAGGACATGTATGTGTGTGTGTGTGTGTGTGTGTGTCTGTTGTTACACCCACGTGACCGCGTTCGCAGTTTCCAAATCGGAGCAAACGTGTTCGCCATTACCGAACTGTATTCACAGTCACGGAAATGGCTCCTCCACTTGAGTTCTCACACCACCATCTTCTGGTTTTGATCCATCCCACACGGACACCAGTCTGTACATACTGGCTTCTAATCACCACCATCTTCTGGTCTTCGTCCCTTCCACTTGGAAACCAGTCTGTACATACTGGCTTCTAATCACCACCATCTTCTGGTCTTTGTCCATCCCACTTGGACACCAGTCTGTACACACTGGCTTCTAACACCACCATCTTCTGGTCTTTGTTTTTGTCCAACCCACATGGACACCAGTCTGTTCACCTGGCTCCAACACCACCATCTTCTGGTCTCTGTTTTTGTCCATCCCACATGGACACCAGTCTGCACACCTGGCTTCTACTCCATCGTCATCGTTTGGTTTAAGACATTCGCGGCGATCAGCTAGGGTTACGAGAAACGTCTAGCCTCCCTAGGGTGGGTTGTCCACCAAAGGTTTTCGCAATTGCGGTTGTTCTTGCTTTTAACTGTAGTTCGACACCCTTATATACTACCTATTTGAGTAGGGCGAAGCAACCGGCAACGCCAATATTAGTCAAGTCTCTCAAGAACGTTTAATTGTTCTTTATCAAAACGATGTAACGCTCTATAAGGCGAAAAACTAACGAAGAAAATATTAAATATTAATTATATTTATTTTAATATTTAAGATAATCTTGTTTCGCAACTCAAAATTAATACGGAAAGAGTTAAAAAGCAGTCTTATGTTTTTGTCTGTGTGTGTCCGTCCATTGTTACACTAGTGCGTCGCGTTAGCAGTTAGCCTTGTGTTGATGTGTTAAGAAATCATACAGAACCTTAATATTCCCTTTTTCCATAATATAAAGTGAATGTGTAGAAGTATTTTTCGTAATTATGATGCATTTAGTATTTTGTAGCTTTAAAGCTCTGTTTCATTTTGATATTCCTAAGATTTTTACCTCTCCGAGTGACGTATGTCACGGAGAGGTTCTAAAATCGACAGGCATGTCTGTGTGTGTGTGTGTGTGTCAGGCTGTTGTTATTGACTTACACCCCAGGGGACCGCGTTCGCAGTTTCCGAATCGAAGCAAATGTGTTCGCTATTTCCGGACCGCATTCACAGTTCCCGGAAAATTCAAAACTTGAGGCTATCCACAATTCAACTGGCCACTATTACTTTATCTGACTAGACAATTGTCCACTCCACATGAACACCAATCTGTATTCATTGGCTTCTAACACCACCATCTTCTGGGCGTTGTTTTTGTCTATCTCACATAGACACCAGTCTGTACTTACGGGCTTCTAACACCACCATCTACTGGTCATTGTCCATCCCACATGGACACCAGTCTGTACACACTGGCTTCTAACACCACCATCTTCTGGTCTTTGTTTTTGTCCATCCCATATGGACACCAGTCTGTACACCTGGCTTCTACACCACCATCTTCTGGTCTTTGTTTTTGTCCATCCCACATGGACACCAGTCTGCACACCTGGCTTCTACTCCATCATCATCCTTAAGTTTAAGACATACGCAGCGATCGGCCAGGGTTACGAGAAACGTCCGGCCTCCCAATGGCGGGGCTTCCACCAAAGGTTCACGCAATTGCGCTGTTCTTATCCATAGCTGCGATTCGAAACCCTTATATACTACCTATTTGAGTAAGGCGAGGCAACCGGCGTATGCTTCATTTCAAACGCCAATATTAGTCAAGTCTCTCACGAATGTTTAATTGTTCTTTATCAACACGATGTAACGCTCAATAAGGCGAACAACTAACGAAAATAATATTTAATATTAATTATATTTATTTTAATATTTAAGATAATCTTGTTTCTCAACTCAAGATAAAACGGAAAGAGTTAAAAAGCAGCCTATGTTTTAGTCTGTGTGTGTCCGTCCGTTGTTAAGCCTGGTTCCCACTTGGCGAAAATAGGGCGAAATTTCAACGCGAAATGATCAGCGCGATAAAATTGAGCTAATTTTTGATATTCGCCGGCAAAAAATCGTATTCGCGGAACTGAGCGACTTGTTCTATTTTTTTTAGTCGAGGCGAAAAGGGGAAACAAATTCGCCCTAAAAGCAACCAATCAAAACCCAGATTCAGAATTTTGTAATGCCTCCTTTCTTTTGTCGATCACTTAAGTTTTATTTTAAGCCTACTACTGTTTTATGTTTTAGCACAACACAAATACACAATGGGGGAACATCGGTTACAATATATAAGTGAAAACTACATTGATAGAATCTAAATTAAAGTTCTGATAATTCAATATTTCTTTACCTGAAGAAACTCGTGGTCACCTCTCATTTCCCGAAAGACATTTTTGAAACGTTAAATTTAAACAAAGGCCATTTTCATTATTTATTTTGTTTAGGTTTTCCATTTTTAATTCGCAAGAAAATAATTAGGCTTAACGTGAAAGAGAATCTAGCGCGATCTCTTAAAATTTCGCGCTAAATGGGAACGCCGGCTCTGGCGAATAAATAATCGTCAAGAAGTTTCAGCCGGCGAATACACATTTCGCGTGCTTTTTTCGCCAAGTGGGAACCAGGCTTTACACTAGTGCACCTCGTTAGCAGTTTGCCTTGTGTTTTGCGGAAAGAAATCCTACAAAACCTTAATATTTGGTTTTCTCATAATGTAAAATTAATATATGGAAATATTTTTCGTACTTTCGATGCCTTTAGTAGTTTTGTAGCTATAAAGCTCTGTTTCATTTTTATATCCCAAGAATATATTTTAATATTATTATTTGAAATGGATGTTTATATATTACTTAAGGTATATTACATCTGCTTATAGCATAATCCTTTCTATAGTGATTTCAAGAAGAACGTTACTATGTTGGTCAAATGAACTTTTGTTTGTCAATAGGCATAGTGAACCAAAGAGTAAACGCTTGGTTTTCGTTTCTGTTATGCAGAGACATTAACGGTTCAGAGTGAGCCGAAAGTTAAATACACTTTTATATAATCAGGCTTAGATTTTATAATAGAAGAAAGCATCATGGTGGAAATCTGGACCGCGTTCAGCAGAGCTCAGCGCTGTTAGCTGCGTCCTACAGAACGGGGTTTTGAATTTTGACGTCACGGTGCTTGGCGCTGAGCCGCGCTCAGCGCGGTCACAAAAAAAATAGTCGGGTTTTTGGATAACGCGACGTAAAAAGCGTAGTTCTCAGCTTGGCGAGAAAAACATGGAGGAACTAATACGATATAATTCAATTGGCGCAAAGAGAGTAAAGGGGAGGAGTGGAAGCTACCCCGCTCCACAAGCGCAAATAATGATGTTGCTCCTAAATTGGTACATGAGAGCTTCCGGCCCGTTTGATTTTGCTTAGCGAAAGTCGCCCTGTACCGGGAAAAAGGAGAAACAAGTTGAGGCATTCCTTCCACCCTTCCCCTATATTCTCTTTGATTGGCGTGAAACCAGTTGATCACGCGAAAACTTTAAGAGACATGTTAGTTTCTAATTTTAATTATAAAAGTTGTTCTTATCTATCTCTACAAATATGTTATCATACAATTTTTGTTAAGCCTTGGTACCTTGCACGCTTTATAGCGCTAGCGTCATTTTTAAAACACCGATGACCGGAGAAAAGCTATGACGACAGAGCTCACCGGTAAACGTTTTCCAAAATCCGCTGTCTTTATTGGTGAGCTCTGCTGAACGCAGCCCAGATCAGTGAAAAGTCTGATCGTAATCGGATTATAGCTTCGTGTTTTCATGCTTTTAATGTTGCGCATTTACTTTCAGTGTGTGTAGCCACAAATAAGCTTTGTTGTTATGTAACGTTAACAGCCATGTTGACAAACTAAGAAAATCGTTGAGGTGAAACGAGAGGATAGTGTTTACATGGCAACCCTGTTGTGAATATGTCTTTGAACATAGAGGGTATACAGTTGAGGAGTAGCAAATTGGGCCTTTACAAACACGTAAAGGTAATATCCCTCCAAAGTTTTATCTCTTCATTTCCCGTTTTTCCCCCATCGGATGATTTTAATGTGTACAAGTATATCCTTATTGGATGTAAAATGTCGTCTGATTTACAGTATATTTGCTATGCTTTGTATACTGCTTTAATATTTCATAAATTTTAACTTCAGTATTTGTTCATAAAAAAGGAAACATTTCCATATCTGGGTAAATTAGTTTGAAAGTAGTTCTCCTCTTGTCTCGGAGAGGTAATATTTTGGTTTTCCCAACTTGTTTTTAATATTGTTATTAGAAATGGCTGTATATATATTACTTAAGCTATAGTACATCTGTATATACAATAGTCCTTGGTTTAGTAATTTCATGAAGAAAACTAAGACCTAGACTCTGGCGGGTATATCAAGTATTATCCGCAATAGGCTTAGTGAAACAAAGAGTAAATAATTGAGGCCTGAGGTGAAGTAAACTTTGGGCTTTGATTTTCGTATCTGTAATGAAGAGGCATCAACGGTTCAGAGTGAGCCGAAAGTTAAATACACTCTTAAATAATCAGGTTAAGATTTTATAATAGAAGAAAAGATCATGGTGGCAATTAGGTTAGTAAAAGGGCTAATGGTAAACGGGTAGTAGCTACAGACTTTTTATTTTATTTATGATGCGCATTGACTATTAGTGCGTCTAGCTACAATATAGCTTTGGTGTTATTTAACGTTAACATTCATGTTGGCAAACTACTGCAAACCAGTTGTGAATGTAGCTATCAGAATATAGGGTAAACAGATGAAGCGTAGACTTCATTTCCTGTTCTTTTTCCCATTAACTGATTTCCATGTGTCCAAGATTTATCCATATTGGATGTAAAATGTCGTCTGCTTTACTGTATATTCACTATGCTTGGAATACTGCTTCAATATTTCGTAAATTTTTACTTCAAAAACAGAAATAATTCCAAATCTAGGTAAATAAGTTTGTAGTAGTAGACCTCTTGACTCGGAGAGGTAATATTTTGGTTTTCCCAACTTGTCTTCTATTTGTTTTAACACTAAGGGGTGTTTATTCTGAAAACAAAAATGACAAGACAAAGCGCCTGACTGCTTTTAGTTTGCCGCCACTGCTTGGGAAAGGAAGCACTGTGACTATGCTTAAACTTTGCATTAGCTTGGAAATGTAAGCAGAGGATCGGAAACCGTAATAATAACAAGAAGGGATATCTAGTTTACTAGGGAGAAGGTATAAGATGCTTAAGTATTCGCGCGCCATAGCCTCAGTCCTCCTTTTATAATACAAGGGAGGACTTAAAAACAGGCCGAGCTATTTCGCCTCTCCTCAGTCGACAGTAACTTTCGTCATTCACGTCGCGCTGGTTTTAAAGAACCAGTGAGATGCTAGTTGTAATTTTGAGGCGGGGAATAACTCCGTCCGGACCTACGTTTGGATTGGAGATAAAGCTAGAAATGTGCCGAATTTATACCTTCTTCCAAGTAAACTAGATATCCTTTCTTGATAATAATATAGAGTTTATCTGAGAATTGATGTGCACACTATGTTTGCGGCTTATTTACAGGTGGATTCCTTTACAATGCATAGCTCCAGTGCTACATCTAACAGACAGGGTCCTATACTAACTATTACCGATAGCCTCTTTCTAGCAAGTTTTGATAGAAAGGAGAAACCATGAAACACAGCGGAGAAAAACTCTTTTTACAACTCCTTTAGAATCTAACAAGTGGCACACTGCCAAGTACTCTTAATAGTATCGCTGTTATTTAATTTTAGGAAAATGTAATGTATTTTGGATTATTTCCACTAGGGGCTACAAGTCTATATTCTAGAAACAGGCCTATTTGGGTATATAACGAAAACGTACCTTAATGTGCTTAAGTAGGTTCCCAGGATGATCTTGATGATTTCAGAATTTTCTATCAGTGAAAATTTAAGCATTGGACACTGATAGAATTAGAGGCATTGCTGGACTCGCCGATTGGAAGAAAAAACTCGCCGTCCAAGAGATATGGAAGTTGGATATTTGAGTGTACACTTGTTGTTTCACGTCTGATGTTATCAGTACTTTCATCATTATTATGGTTGATCTCTGACATGATAATCTATCTCGCAAACACACGCAACGAGAACTGACTACTCCAAGCTCACCGGGTTTATGGCAATTACTTGACAAATTAATGGGAAACTGCTTTTTACGGTGGACTTTATGCGATACACTGCTAAAAATATTGACCTAAAACATGAGTGTCAGATAAAAAACATGCTAAAAATAATGTTCTTAAAAACGAAATTAGATAATAGGTAAAAAAGAGTGAACAGTTTTTGATATACTAAATACGAAATATTCACGAATTGAATTCGGAAAAAGGCTCCTTTATTTTTTCCTAGACTTCATTGGATGGATCTATGTATGTAGTTATTTTAAAAAACTTATCTAAGATATAACTACCTACAAACGTATCTAGATGCAAAACTAACGTTACTATAATGAGATATCGCTGAACACTGCTCGGGGATATGAGGGCTGCGTTCAGTAACCGGCATCAAAAACAATTCAAGTAAGATTTAATGAAAAGATGCACACTTGTATAGGTATCTGCTGTGTAGTGGTTATCTCACGCGCTTTCCAACCGTAAGAACTCGGGTTCGAGACCACGTGGCTGCGGAGAAATTCTCTTACGCTTGTAAGTATAAATTCACAACTAAATTAGCTCAAAGAGGTTCCAACAACGTGTATCATGGCTCAGTTGGTAGAGCCATGGAATGCCAATCTTCGAACATGGTCGGTGCCCGAAGTGGTCAGTATCCCATGTAGGATCAGTACCCGAAGTGGTCAGTGCCCGGAGAAGTCGTTTTTAATGAAGTTCGTGCTCAGATACCGGTCTTTTTTATTGTTAGTTTTTAATTGAAATAAGATTTAGTCAAACTATGCCCACTTTTATATGTGTCTTCTGTGCAGTGGTTATCTTATTCGCTTCGCACCTAGGAGACCCCGGGTTTGAGACCACGTGGGTGTGGAAAATTTCTTTCACGCTCGTTAGTTTAAATTCCCAACTAAATTAGCACAAATAGTGGTTTGAAGTTAGGATCTACAATGTTTGTACTACGGGAAAGGCGTAACTGAAATGCAGGTAGATTATTAGGATTAGTTGATTTCTGTTTTGAGTAATCGCTTCATTTGAAATATTATTTCAAGTTTAAAACATCCTTTGGAGTAACAAAATGTGGACATTCCAACACAACTTATCTAAATTCATAAATTAGACTTTTTGAAAAGAAAATTAAACAACTTTATCATAAAAATTATTTTTAAATTACGGGCTTCCTGGATGAACTGTTCTTGGCCAATGCTCTTACTGAATATTGCAAGGAACTAGGAGGGCTCCTTATTAATAAGTTGCTATGAAGTTCGTTCATCGAGTTTCATACTCAAGGGATGAAATTTGGTAATTATTTTTGGATTCTTGTGTTTAAAAGATAGATCAGAAACTTAAATTATTTAAACAAAAATCTCAATTTATTTCAATCGATGAAATTCACCAACTTATACATTTTTAAAAGGGTTAAATTAACAAAAAATATTCAAAATTAAAAGGGTTAAATTAACTAAAAAATATTCAAAGGTAAAAGGGTTAAATTAACAAAAAAATATTCAAACTTAAAAGGGTTAAATTAACAAATAATATTCAAACTTAAAAGGATTAAATTAACTAAAAACTTAAAACCATAAAATTCTCAAAACATATTCAAACTTAAAACCATAAAATTCTCAAAAATATAAATTTTTAACAATAAGATTCTATAAAACTAATCTTACAAGGGAAAATGTGGTTGTTTTACCTTCGAAGCCTAATATTCTTTGTTTAGTTAACTCGCAAACAGCAGCCAAAGCTTTTTCCCTGGATGCGGGTAAAATCCAGCACCTTGGCACATATAATTTCCTTTTTAATGAAATAAAAAAATATTTAAGAAAAAGAGGATTGAAATTATAAATTAACGGCAACCACGCCCAGATAGATTGTGGAGAGTTTTATTAACTAAGTTTTCACTTACCGCCCCGAAGGGCTTGAACCATTCTTTTATCTGGTGGTTCAAGATTGTGTAATTGAAATTTTTAACAATAACAGCCGCGGTGTATTTTTTCACCTGTGAATCCGTCCGTCCTAAGCCAGCCACCGCTCTATTCCTCGGTTCCGCCGTCGACCTCGCTTCGCCACGGGGTGCCGTTGACATAGCTCCGCCACGGGGTGCCGTTGACATAGCTCCGCCACGGGGTGCCGTTGACATAGCTCCGCCACGGGGTGCGTTGACATAGCTCCGCCACGGGGTGCCGTTGACATAGCTCCGCCACGGGGTGCAGTTGACATAGCTCCGCCACGGGGTGCAGTTGAAATAGCTCCGCCACGGGGTGCGTTGACATAGCTCCGCCACGGGGTGCCGTTGACATAGGTCCGCCACGGGGTGCAGTTGAAATAGCTCCGCCACGGGGTGCAGTTGAAATAGCTCCGCCACGGGGTGCAGTTGAAATAGCTCCGCCACGGGGTGCAGTTGACATAGCTCCGCCACGAGGTGCATTTGTCCTCGCCCCGAAGGGCTTGAACCATTCTTTTATCTGGTGGTTCAAGATTGTGTAATTGAAATTTTTAACAATAACAGCCGCGGTGTATTTTTTCACCTGTGAATCCGTCCGTCCTAAGCCAGCCACCGCTCTATTCCTCGGTTCCGCCGTCGACCTCGCTTCGCAACGGGGTGCCGTTGACATAGCTCCGCCACGGGGTGCCGTTGACATAGCTCCGCCACGGGGTGCCGTTGACATAGCTCCGCCACGGGGTGCCGTTGACATAGCTCCGCCACGGGGTGCAGTTGACATAGCTCCGCCACGGGGTGCAGTTGACATAGCTCCGCCACGGGGTGCAGTTGACATAGCTCCGCCACGGGGTGCAGTTGAAATAGCTCCGCCACGGGGTGCGTTGACATAGCTCCGCCACGGGGTGCCGTTGACATAGGTCCGCCACGGGGTGCAGTTGACATAGCTCCGCCACGGGGTGCAGTTGACATAGCTCCGCCACGGGGTGCAGTTGACATAGCTCCGCCACGGGGTGCAGTTGACATAGCTCCGCCACGGGGTGCATTTGTCCTCGCCCGGCCTCTGGGTGCATTTGTCCTCGCCCGGCCTCTGGGTGCATTTGTCCTCGCCCGGCCTCTGGGTGCATTTGTCCTCGCCCGGCCTCTGGGTGCATTTGTCCTCGCCCGGCCTCTGGGTGCATTTGTCCTCGCCCGGCCTCTGGGTGCATTTGACCTCGCCCGGCCTCTGGGTGCATTTGACCTGGCCCGGCCTCTGGGTGCATTTGACCTCGCCCGGCCTCTGGGTGCATTTGACCTCGCCCGGCCTCTGGGTGCATTTGTCCTCGCCCGGCCTCTGGGTGCATTTGTCTTCGCCCGGCCTCTGGGTGCATTTGTCCTCGCCCGGCCTCTGGGTGCATTTGACCTCGCCCGGCCTCTGGGTGCATTTGACCTCGCCCGGCCTCTGGGTGCATTTGACCTCGCCCGGCCTCTGGGTGCATTTGACCTCGCCCGGCCTCTGGGTGCATTTGACCTCGCCCGGCCTCTGGGTGCATTTGACCTCGCCCGGCCTCTGGGTGCATTTGACCTCGCCCGGCCTCTGGGTGCATTTGACCTCGCCCGGCCTCTGGGTGCATTTGACCTCGCCCGGCCTCTGGGCGCATTTGACCTCGCCCGGCCTCTGGGTGCATTTGACCTCGCCCGGCCTCTGGATGCATTTGTCCTCTCCCGTCCTCTGGGTGCATTTGTCATCGCCCGGCCTCTGGGTGCATTTGTCATCGCCCGGCCTCTGGGTGCATTTGTCATCGCCCGGCCTCTGGGTGCATTTGTCATCGCCCGGCCTCTGGGTGCATTTTTCCTCGCCCGGCCTCTGGTTTTATTTGTCCTCGCCCGGCCTCTGGTTTTATTTTCCTCGCCCGGCCTCTGGTTTTATTTGTCCTCGCCCGGCCTCTGGTTTTATTTTCCTCGCCCGGCCTCTGGTTTTATTTTCCTCGCCCGGCCTCTGGTTTTATTTGTCCTTGCGCCCGGCCTCTGGTTTTATTTGTCCTCGCCCGGCCTCTGGTTTTATTTGTCCTCGCCCGGCCTCTGGTTTTATTTGTCCTTGCCCGGCCTCTGGGTGCATTTGACCTCGCCCGGCCTCTGGGTGCATTTGACCTCGCCCGGCCTCTGGGTGCATTTGACCTCGCCCGGCCTCTGGGTGCATTTGACCTCGCCCGGCCTCTGGGTGCATTTGACCTCGCCCGGCCTCTGGGTGCATTTGACCTCGCCCGGTCTCTGGGGGCATTTCACCTCGCCCGGTCTCTGGGGGCATTTCACCTCGCCCGGCCTCTGGGTGCATTTGACCTCGCCCGGCCTCTGGGTGCATTTGACCTTGCCCGGCCTCTGGGTGTCGTCGACCTCGCCCCGCCTCTGGGTTCTTCATATCTCACTTTCTTTTTCAAATTTTCCCTGCATCTCAGATTATACTTTGGCACCTTCGAAAATATTAGAATGATTAGTTTTATACAGTGGGTAGTTTTTCAGAGGAGACTGTAAGCGTAAAATAGAACATAGTTTCAAACTTATAACAAGAATGCGTTGCATTAATTGTATCCCTTGAATACCCATTTTGTGTTATGCTTAATGTCCTCACTTGCAATATGTCATTAAACATCCTTTTAACTTACCGCGTTTGTTGGCTCAACGTCCTCTTCGGAAGTACTGATGTGCACATTGATATCTTCAGAACTTGATGACGAAAAATTCATTTTGTATGTTGAAAACGAGAGAAGTGAATAAACTCGGGATTGCAGCTTATTTATACCCGAGTCGAAATAGTTTTTAACCCCCCGAATTAGTTTTTTATTCCACCAAAGTCGGTATTTTTTACTCGTGCGGGAGAAAATCACTTACCCCTCAAAAAACATAAATAATCATAAAAAATAATTGATGTTTTAAATCATGTCTTCAAAAATGAAAATTTAATATCTGTTCTTCAGGCAGTTCATTTTCTACACTTATCTTTTACACTTTCCCGTCTTTGTCTACAATGTCACTTTAGTCTTCATATTAATTAAAATTGTTTAGAAACCATAGGAGAGAAAGTCTTAGGGCGTACATCGGTAATCTAGCTTAATTACTAGTTGTTGGTAATCTAGCTTAATTAGACAAAGCTTAGATTGTTATTATTATTATTATTACCAGCATTCGGTAATCTAGCTTAATTACCAGCTGTCGGTAATCTAGCTTAATTAATAGCTGTCGGTAATCTAGCTTAATTAATAGCTGTCGGTAATCTAGCTTAATTAATAGCGGTCGGTAATCTAGCTTAATTAATAGCGGTCGGTAATCTAGCTTAATTACCAGCTGTCGGTAATCTAGCTTAATTACCAGCTGTCGGTAATCTAGCTTAATTACCAGCTGTCAGTAATCTAGCTTAATTACCAGTAGTCGGTAATTTATCTTAATTACCGGCAGTCGGTAGTCTCGCTTAATTAAAGGCAGTCGCTAATCTAGCTTAATTACCTGCAGTCGGTAATCTCGCTTAATTACCGGCAGACGGTAATCTAGCTTTATTACTGGCAGTCGGTAATACAGTTTAATTGTCTTTAATCGGTATCTAGTTTAATTGTCTTTAATCGGTATCTAGTTTAATTGTCTTTAATCGGTATCTAGTTTAATTGTCTTTAATCGGTAATCTAGTTTAATTGTCTATAAATCTAATCTGTATGTTCCACAGTTTCAGGGTAAGGTTTGTTTAAATTCGCAACTAAATTAGCTCAAAGGGCGTTTATCATTGTGTATCGTGCCGCAGTTGGTAGCGCCATTGAATGTTGGTGCCTGAAAGAGCAATCTTCAAAAATGTTCAGTACCCGAAGAGGTCAGTATCCCATGTAGGGTCAGCGCCTATTGAAGTTCGTGCTCATATACCGAAGTTACTTTTTTCGAGTTAGTCTTTATTTCAAATAAGGTTTAGTCAAATGATCCGTACTTGTATACGTATCAATAATGTAGTGGTTGTCGCATCCGCTTCACATCCGGAAGGTCAAGGGTTCGAAACCACGCGGGTGTGACCAAATGTTTTATGCTCGGAAGTTTAAATCGACAACTAAATTAGCCCAAATAGAGATCAGCATCGTGTATCATGGCACAGTTGGTAGCGCCATTGAATGTCAGTGCCAGTGGCGTCGCTAGGCCTTTTTTGGGGGGGCTATAGCCCCCCCCCCCAAATTCCAAAGTTAGCCCCCCCAAAAAAATCCGTAAACCCTACCAAAAAATTGATGTTAGCATCCTAAAATTCTTTAGCAATATATAAAAAATTATAATGATAGATTCGTTAAGTTTCATCTCTGCAGAGATGAATTTCAATATCAAACAGTACAATTTTGAAGAAAAGAACAGACGGAGACGAGTAAAATGTTTCATGTTCTTTCGAAGGGAGTCCCAATAGTGTGGACTAAAAGCTAACCAAAACTAAAAATAAACTTAAGACGAGTGAAAATCCTTCATAATCGGTTCCGTTTTTATCAATAAAAGGCTGTATCTCTTTAAAATACGATAAATTTCACGTTGACACAAAATTACGTAGTTTTAAAGGTCTACACATTATCCAATGAACCCATTATTATGCAATTTTTTTATTAAGTTCTTATAATAACTAGTTTGCCCAGATTTAGCCCCCCCAAATTTCAAACCCTAGCGACGCTACTGGTCAGTGCCAGAAAGATCAATCTTCAAAGATGGTCAGTACCCAATTAAGTCCTGTATAATGAAGATAGTGCTCAGATACAGAAGAGATTTTTTTATAGTTAGTTTTTAATTCGCATAAGATTTAGTCCAACGATGCCATTTTGTAGGCGTAGCTGCTGTGTAGTGGTTATCTCATCCGCTTCACACCTGGACAGCTCCGGGCTCGAGACCACGTAGGTGCGGAGAAATTCTTTTATGCTCATTTGTTTAAAGGGGCTAACCGGACCTTTCCCGGGTACTACTTTTTATTGGGGTTGGGACACTAATTTCCAAAAGTAGTAAATTGGTCTATGGTGGCGTCATCTATTCAATATCTTTAGAAAATCTGATCCCAAATTTGGTTCAGTTCAGTTCAGTTTAAAAAAAGTCAAACAAGGTGTATACAATTATCCAAAATCCAAAGATTGTTATAACCCCATGTGCCAAGCACATGGTTGGTGAAACAACCTCAAGTAGACGCAGGGAACTTGCTTGCAGCTTATAGTAATACACTGTTTTTTTGCTGTATATTTCTTCGAGTTAAATTTTTTCGACTATGCCTTGTTCATGCAAAACAAATTGCTTAGGCGCGAAAAGGCGGAATATTTGCGTATGCAGAGCAGAAAAGGTGAAATGTACTTCCTTGTGCAAATACGGTGAAATGATAGATTGTGCAAACGGCAAGACGTGTGAATTAAAAATAAAGACAAACAGCGCTAAGAACTGTCAGGTGGTTGGAAAAAAACGCTGTTGGGTTGCTGCCAATAACCAGGTATTTTATTTTCTTCGTAAGTTAATGTTAATCGAAATTCTACAATAACCTAAATTTTCAGACTACCAGCGTTACAACAGCTTAGAAAAAATTCAAGGAACAGATTGACGTAAAAGAGTTGACGTTTTCTTAATGCCGCACAATACTAAAACAAATTCAGAGACATGATCCACATATTTGTCTGTTGGATTACTTTAAACCCACGCAGGAAAAAGATGCCCAAGTAAATGATGTCCAAGACAATGTTTCTGAAGAAAAACTGGATGAAATGTTAAGAAGCGTGGAAGAAAATGCGCAGGATGAACCTTTTACGCCACCAAATGGAGAAATTGCACAACGTTTTTGTCGCTGTAACAACTGCCGCCCTATGAGCACTGTGGCTGAAAATAAATGTTGCCAAAGAGGACGTAATGAGGAATATGTTTGCATAACACACGACGAAAACTTTGTGAACGTGATTTTAAACAGGGAGGTACATCAAATTCAGATGCAAGGTACATCAAATTCAGATGCAAATTTTCCAACACCTCGTCCATTTTCAAGTAGAAGAGGGTGATGTAAACAGACAATTCCGATATTCCGCATATAGGCAGTTTGTATTTTGGCAATGGGGACGATTAGGACAGGGAAATAGAAGAGTAATCCCTTCCTGTGTAGTTTTAAAAATAAGTGCAGTCCGGTAAGAAACATTCCCACATCCCAATGGGGATTACACTGGATTTAATCCAGAAAGAATTTAAAATAAAAAACAATTATGAAATAAAGGAAAATTTGGCTATTTATTTCTATTAGATGAATGTTAAAATAGTTTTCCTATGGGTTTACTGTTTTTGTCCACAGGGGCGTTCGGTGCACATATCAAAGAGACTTGTTATGTAAAAGCGTATGTCAACAGTTTTCCTCTCTGAACGCCATGAGCAACACATCCTACTTTTTCCTTTGTTAGTTGGCTGTCAATTCCCAGTTTCCGAAAATACGGAACAGTAATAACTGACCTTGAAGAATTTTACGAATCATCTTTCTTTTATAAAAGTGTATTATTTAACATACCACAGCAATTGTAGTGCTGTTCCTCAGCTATAAGTGCGCTTTAGTTACTCAGATTCACCTTTAGCAGAGAGACAGAAAAACAATATTTTCCCTTACTTTCCAGTGGGACGTTTCATCTCTTGCATATTGGTTCTATAGAGAAATATGCATTAGTTATTGAAGAATAGTACTAAATCCTAGAATAACAAAAAAACGGAGAAAGTGTATAGTATATACCAAATCTTTTTTTATAAGTATCACTCATTTCTCCCTTGAGTTAGTAAAATTGAAACAAAACCAAACCCCAAAAATAAATGATAAAAATTTAATTATTATAGAAAAAAATAAAAATATTGAAATCTTAAAAAAAAACTTTTAGACATCGGATTAAAAACATTAAACAAGATTTGCCCCAAGGCATATTTGCGCTTTTTGCAGTGTGATATTGTCTTTAATGAAACCCGAAATTAGGGATATTCACACCGGCAACGTCAGTTCGAAGCAAAGGCGTGGAAAAGTATAGGAAAAGTATCGATAGCTTAACAACAATCCGTAGTGGCGCGGACGTAAAATATCCGCATCCCACACCGGCGACGTCAGTTCGGTTCCCGCTACCTCCGAGAGACCGCATTTTCTCGTCGAAAATATGATCGAATTTAGTATAGATGTCGCTAGTGCGGTGGAGAATCAAATTCCGGCGAGCTCTGCCGCGTAATTTAAATTTACGAAAATATACGCGAACGCGAAACAGCCAGCTGTCCTGCCAGCTAGCCAGCCGCCTAGCCAGCTAGCCAGCCAGCCTGCTAGCCACTCAGCCTGCTTCCAGGGGTCTCCGTATAAAGCTTTTGCTATGGGCGAAAAGCTTTCTTTAATGAGGGGTTGAAATCCTTGGGAACAGAATGCTCCCAATCTTTTTGACAATTCAAACCTCTCATTAAAAGAAGGGAACCGTTTCTTAAAACAACCGAAATGGTTGCCCGAGATTCGCCTTTCAGTCGCATCTGAAATTTCCTTTCAGCGCCGAAAGATAGGGAGGCGATAGTTGAATGCAATCCATATTTATCATCGGAGTGCCACCCAACACTATCCCTCCCATCCCGATACAAATTCACCACCGCGGCATTGAACTGTACCCCGCACTGCGCCTCCACTTTTTCATTTAAGTCCCGCAGGCTTTTAGGCCACTCAGCTATTCTTACTCCTATGGGATGTCGCTCCATAGGAGTAATTTAAAAAGTTCCGGTTTTCGCAAACGTAGAAAACTTTACGAGGAAATCTCCGGTTCACTTCCTCGTAAAGCCTATAAAACTCGGACAATAGTTTGCCGATCGTGACTTCCTCTTCGAATCCGTCGCGGTAAGCTATCGATGCACCCATGCGGAGCGTCCTCTCGCACAAAGGTGCACTTCTAGATGGTGTTGGCTAGAGGACTGCAAAGGCTTTGGGAAAACTCCAACTCCATAGAAAGCCAAGGGACTCCCTCATTTTTGGTCGGAGTTGGAGTTGGGTAAAATAAATAATTTGGCTTTGGGTGGCTTTGGGAATATTATCTCTGAAATGGAACGGGGTCGGAAGGGAGTGGAAATATTTCGAAAAATTATACGGGAGTCGGTCGGGACTGGATTATTGTTGGATTCAGGTGGCTTTGGCTGGCGTTGGCATTTATAGTATCCAAATGGAGTTGGTGGCATTGAGAGCCAGCCTTATTTTATTCAACCGGAGTTGGGTGGCATTGATATTAGTAAATTTTTCCTCTTTGAATTTCCCACGCGGTTGTTTGGCGCAAGCGGGATGCATGAAGTTCAACCCCACACAGACGGCACATGACGGTCGCGGCTGGTACAGCCGTCCCTCCGCAATTAAAATCAAATTCATTGCTGTGCGAGAGAAAACGAAACTAAAACTATTTGTTCTTTTTAAGTTAGAGAGTCATAAATTTTTCCGTCGCCTTAGATTAAACGTAAAAATTAAAACTACAATTATAAACAATGTTGAGTTTATAATAAAAATAATTGAAAAAATGCAGTGGGATAACGTTGGAAAACCTTCATAATATATAAGTTCATAATATACCACACGGCCGGCTGGGAAACGTTGGGGTAAATATAAATGAAAATTGGTTAGGTTAAATGCTTTTGTGTTTGGAGTAAATTAGTAAACTCTGACAAACTGATAGAGTAAATTCATGCAGGAGAAAAAAAAATAATAATAAGGTTTAATTTCTACTCACCCTTGAGAGTTCATATTCTTGATGCCGTCCATTTCTAGATTCCTACCCTCCGCAAAATATCTTCCAACAGCAAAAGCTACAAAGTATTGAAAAATACTATCAGTAACTAAGAGGCAGGCAGGATCTCGTCTGAAGTCAGGATCAAAAAGTGATTGAGCTGGATCTCGTCTGAAGTCAGGAATAAAAGTGATTGAGCTGGATCTCGTCTGAAGTCAGGAACAAAAAGTGATTGAGTTTGAGCACGCGTCAGGCTTTTATACTCTTGGCGTCGCACATTTAATCTTTTGTTTCAACCATCATACAGGTTTTACATTGACGCCACGTTGAAATCTTCGTCATGTTTCGAAATTCGCGTCAGGTTTCAATCTAGTTCGTATACTTGCAAGTTTCCTAACAAAAACAAATAGTCCAACCCCAACTATCACCCCATGTTGACACTAACCGCTTTCTACAAGTGTGTATCATGATTTCGAATTATTTACTTGGATCGTTTATAGTTCAGGCATTCTAGCTCTAAAAAGGGGTGAACACGGAACCAATTAGAACGGTTACGAAAATTTCCATACTTATAGAATCGGATGCGCTCTCTAACGTGGTGAGGTCTCCCAATCTCGCAACCGTGGGGAAAATCCGCCATCTTGGAAAATGGCCGCCAAAATGACTAAAACTCTACTTAACTTTGTATGTAATTAACGGATTGAGTCTGAAAAAATATCTTAGTGTAGCTTAGACCACTGCGCACGATTTATGTTCTATGCATTTTTAGCGGTTATCAAACCGGAAGCTGGCAACCATGCATTAAAACAGGGTAAATCGAAACGTTTCGTGAAATACAAAGGTTACGCGGAAAATATTTGAAGATTTTGTTAAATTTCGAGGTATAAACAGATGCGAGCGTTCTTCTACGAACTTTTGTCTATCATACCTTTAAAGAAGACAACATTGACCGCCATTTTGGAAAATGGCGGCCATAATTCTAAAAGCTACCTAGCATAACCGGACCAACTTTAAAATAATGTATATTATAGTGTAAAACGCCTTGTTATATGGGGAAGCCTTCATATAAGCAGTTCCCATATGAGCGGATTTCATAATAGCGGTCCTCATAACAACAGTTCTCTAAATAGCGGTTCCCGAAATGGCGGTTTACCCATTACAGCAATTACCGATACGGCGGTTCTCGTAAACGCAGCGTACCGTTACAGCAGTTCTCTAAAGAGCGAAAAAACTGATATGCGAAAAAATATAGTTGTTTATTATGGTGTAAGCTGGCCCAGCTGGGTTATATGAACTCAAAAAGAACTTGGTCAGATATTCATAATTTGGTTAGTTTAAAGTTGATTATTTCAACTAAATAGTATTAGGTCAGGTCAGGTTAGGTTAGTTTAGGTTAGGTTAGGTTAGGTTTGGTTAGGTTTAGTTAGGTTTGGTTTGGTTAGATTTAGTTTAGGAATATTTTGGAATTGGTGTAACAGTGTTACGCCTTTTCCAAAAATTACTGTTTACAATTATCTACTTCCGAAATAAAATAACCTTTCCCGAATGATTTTTCTATCCTAGTATGAGAATTGTAAACTGATACAGCCTAAAGAGCAGTACAATATTTAAGTGTACTTCAAAAACACCATCCGTTAGTATGTCACATTCCTGATAAAATGATTTCGGAAAAGGTAGTATTTGAAACCTTAGAATATAACTGTATTGTTAAGACAAGCTCGAAACTCAAGACAAACACTGCTATTTCTCAAAATAGCAGCCGCTATTTTAAAACAGCGGCCGCTATTTCTAAAACAGCAGTTTTGAAAAACTCCGCTGTTTTTTTGGAACCGCGGTTGCTATTTCGAGAACTGCTCTACAGGGAACTGCTCACATGGGGTACACCCGTTTTCGGCACGCCTCGTGCAAACGAATGGATGTAAGGTGTTCAAGACGCTCATGGAGTCCATCTTTTCTCCTCAAACTTGCATTGATGACAGTTTGAAGACCCTTTGTAACTAACACGGTTTTTTTATTTCCAAAATCCGCACTACATATCAAACAAACGACTTCCATCTCGTATTAGGCGCAGTGACTTTTAAAAATCCACAACATTCAACTGAGTCTTATCCTCATTTTTTGAAAACTTTTATGACCTATTTATGACATAGACCTTCGAGCTGGTCATTTTACACGAGGCGGAAAGTAAACAAAACCGACCTTTGAACGATTCGTCATTATACGCTAAAATCCCCGCATACTACATGTATGAACGCTCTGCTTTAAACTAGTACGAGGGGCATGTCACTCTCGTGATTATGTTTGCACGCTCGCTTGATTAATCAGATTACAAAAGATATCCCAGCCTTTCACTGTGTGAACAGCCCTCGGTTTAAAACTATTTACAACCAAACTAAATAAAATAAAATATATAATTTAAAATAGTATCAATCTATATAAGATTGTAATTATTTCTATAATTCTAGACAAAATGGTGTACTTTAAGGTTAATCCATGACAATAACTAATATTGTATGTAACGTTTCTACATTTTAAAGCATATCTGGTTATGCTAGGTAGCGTTTTATAATTTTGATCACCATTTGCAAAAATGGCGGTAATATTTTGTCTTCTTTAAAAGTATTATAGATAACAATTCGCCCCCTGCTATTAAATTAGCAAAATTTTAACCAAATTTCTAATTACTTTCCGCAGAAACTTTGTGTTTCCCGAAATATATCGATTTACCCTGCTTTAATGCATGGTTGCCAGCTTCCGGTTTCATTAACGCCAAAAATGCATAGAACATAAACCGTGCGCAGTGTTCTAAGCTACACTATAATATTTTTTCAGACTCAATCCGTTAATTACATACAAAGTTAAGTAGAGTTTTAGTAATTTTGGCGGCCATTTTCCAAGATGGCGGATTTTCCCCACGGTTGCGAGATTGGGAGACCTCACCACGTTAAAGAGCGCATCCGATTCTATAAGTATGGAAATTTTCGTTACCGTTCTAATTTGTTCCGGGTCAAACCTTAGAATGCCTGTACTATTATTTACCGTTCTATATTTTACCGTTCACCGACCTCGTTATTTACATTTCCTATCCTTGAAATAGGTCTATCAATAAAGAGAAATTGGTTAAAGTTGAAATAATTTCTAAAGTTTAAAATATAATTAGAAGCATTAAGTTGAAGTATATTGGCTCGAATTTCATGAATATGACGGTTGTACCGCTATCTTAAATATTTTCCCGACACCTGCTTCAAATCCCGTATCATTAACGTAAGCCGAAACAGAGGTGTTGGTTATCTAAATATAGGCTAATTTCAAATTATAGGAGTTATTTATATACAAATTTAATACTATCCCACTAAATATAGGCACATTCCGACTAAATTTTCATTTAATATTTCTAATTACATTTCAAACTTTATAAATTATTCCAACTTTAACCAAAATCGAATAGATATGAAAACAAAAAGTGAAGTTCATAAGCGATTCGTAGCCTTTGGGTATAGACTTCTTGTAAACTGAGAGATAAACGAGCTTCCCCTCAACTCTCGTACTAACTGACCAATCAGGGATAAGCTTACTTACTTCATTGATTTTCTGAAAGTAGTACTTCCGTAACTAGCGCCCCAAACGTTAACTCTTCGCAACAACGTCACGTGACGGCTAAATTCTTCTGCTAGTTTGTTTGAACTTTGACACACCAAGTCTTAAAGAATATTTAATGCGGTATTGTTAGGCAGGCAAAATGGAAGAGGTGTCGGTCGATTTAATTTTGAGAGATTTTGAAAAGAATAATTTCTTTACAACAGACGATTCGGGTAAAAGAAAAAGGCTTCTGCTATATATGAAGAATTGTGGTAGTCTAAAATAATGTGTAGAAGATATGAATAGCCAATACAATTTGCTTTACGCGAAACACGAAGGATATCGAGGGGGCTACTCGGCATTTTTGTATTCGTGGTGCCAATGGATCAATAATTTAGTGTACTCAGAATGTGGAATAGACCCAGCAGTCCGTTTCGATAAAGAGTGCGAAACTGAACTTTTAAATGTTATTCAGTGGATCGGTTGGCGTCTTATAGATCTTAAGGCAAATGACAAACGAAGCAATGAATTGGAAGGTAACATTTCAAATCCAGTGGATTCGTTCTTCACACAAAACAAGCGACCTTATGAAGAAGAAATCAACATCAATGAGACAAAACAATCATAACTTAGACACTTAAAAACTGACTGATTGTATACGATGAATAGGCTAGTTGGAGGAGTTATGGGTGAAATATGGTCCATTAATAAAGATCGAATGCAAGTTTTGAGAAACATCAAACTAGGCAAGAAGCCTTTAATTCAAAAACAAAGGGATCAATCACATTTGATGTACAGAATTGCGCTTTCAATCAGAAATTGCGATCAATTGGTGAAAGATATCCCAGCAGTAATTAGGATGATAAATAAAGGGGGATAATTTGTTGCTCACGTTTCACTCATACCCTTTGTATCTAGTCTAATTAAAATGGTTGTGGACCATTATAGATATTGGGCAGGTAGTCTAACCCTTGGGAAAGCAATAAGTGATTTTTTGTCTTTGTCTAAAATTTATGCAATTGATTTTCGAAACCATCTTGTTTCAGAGGAGACAACGGAAGTTGTTCGAGATAATGAGATTTTGAAAACCCAGTTTCACACAACTGTGTCGCAAATTCCAGAAGTGGTAGAAAATGGCTTTACAGCAAGTCACTAGGAGGAATTTAGAATCTTATTTCAAAGGAAAATAGTCCATGCCAAATTATCCTATCTAATAAGAGGTTCCATGAAAAGAAGGGTAAGAGAGGCACTGGAGGGCAAAATTTGAGGTGTATACTTTATGGAAGTTCCATGAAATCAAAGAAAAAAGCTGCCACCAAAAAAACTGAGATAAAGAAAAATAAAGTGATAAAGAAAAATAAAAAAGCGCTGCGATAAACCAAAACACAGTTATAAAGAAAAACGGGGTAACGTCTCCACCTTCGCCTTCAAAGAAAGACATTGATTGTAGCAACGGACAAATGACAAGCCCAAGATGGCCACCAAATTCGGGACATTTTTAAATACATGGAATTAGAAAACTTACAGAAGAAAGTGCGGAAAGCCAATCGAAAGTCAAAAAGATCAAAGACTCGTCAATCTCAAAAGACAAGTAAATGACAACAACGTCTAGGTCAGGAAGAAATATTAAAAAAACATTCTGAAGACTTTTGTTATGATTAAATCTCAATTTGAAATTATAATGTTAAGATGTAGCTCCCCTAAAAAAACTGTTTCTAAGAAAAACGAAAATGATACATTAAAAAGGTTCCTATTTTAAAACGTAAATTTTATTTCAGTTTATTTGAAATTTGGCAAGAAAAAAATTTTTTTAAAGACATTGGAGACAATTTTTTTACAACCCCTTTATAACGGGGAGAGTCATGGCACTCATTAAGGCATTAAAAATTAAGTGAAAGGGGATAAAATGTTTTCCTTATTTTTGACACACATCTAGCCCAACTTTGCGGTATGACGCCTGGGCATTTTGAGAGGTTTTGGTACATCCCTTTATTAATAAGGCACGTCTTGCACTGCTATAGTTCAAACTTGTTAGTTTCCCAGCAGTTACGTATTTCATTTGGCTAAACAAGGTTTCGACTGCTAGAGAATATGCAGCCAGTATACCGATCCAAGATGCCGGCCACTCAAGGGGAAGGAGTCGGTTTTTTCCAATCTCCTCTCTTTACCTGTCAATATTTGATTGATTGATTGTATAGGCTTGTAAATTAAGAAAAGAAATTATTGCACAAGAATGCCAAATTTTATTCTAATTGCAATAAAACTAATCACAATTAACATATAAAGGAAACATTAAAAATTAAACAAAAAAATCATATATTTGGAAAAAAATGTCTGCAGACAAAAACCCCGGTTAATTAAGTTATATATATATAGATACGATTTTAGAAATTTAAATTTAATTAAGATACCCGTAAGAGGTCGTGGAGTACGGGGAAAACTCTTACTTTATCGACGACTTCTTGATATGTTTTTGTTTGATCTATTGTAATGAGGGTGTGATTAGGTAATCGTCGAATTTGGGGGCCAATTGGTACTTGTACGGAGTTCATTTCTGGTTGCCCCTGATTTTTACACCTAATAGTTTTTTCATAATATCAAAGTTTACGTGGTTTTCTGTTGACGAATTTAAATAGAAACCTTTAACTTTAATTATGTTGGTGATTTTTTTCTGTTGCGGGATCATAAATATTCATAGAATAAATTTTTGCCCCCGCGCTTCCAAACTCACAAATATATGCATCTTTGCCGTAAGATTCTAACTCCTTCTTTAACTCACCAAGATAATCTCCTGTGGGTAGTATTGGGACTCCATCTGGAGAGGGGTAGATCAGGCTATCAGTGTCCATATAAAAACATAGGTCTCCCACCATTTCGAGATGTTTTAAAAGGTGAAGGCGTGCCATAGTCGTTGTATATCACGCTATAACTACGTTTGTATGCTTGTGAGCGATCTCGTTTTCCGCAATGTCTTCTGTCAATAGAGTTTTGACCTCTTTGTCAGGGTTAAGCAGTAACTCGTATAGAGTCTTGGCGTATTTTATTATAAATCTGGCAAACTTGGTTAGAGTGGCGATAATTCATAATCGAGTATCGAATCTTTGTCGTAATAATGCTAGTTAGATGTTATGGCACCTTATTCGCATATATTTGATTGGTCTTATGGCGCAATACTTTGAAACAAATCAGACGTTCATTAAAGGGATGGTGAAGTGGAAAATAAGGTAATTTTTTATTGATTCTTCTATAAGACCAATCTGCATAGTGAAACCTCCAGGAAATAACACCGAACGATTTTTGAACGACAATCAGTTTGAAATTTCATGGATAATTTTAAATAGGGATCTCCGACCAATCGCGTAGTGCCCTTCCTTTTTATCAACAATTTTCTCTTGGCACGCTCCGTGTTGAATCAATTTATCGCGAGATTTGAAAAAATTTGCACGATGTGACAATTGTGGCGCGAGACATGGGTGTGCCACGAAAATTTTGTTAACAAATAGGCACGGCGTTACGGGATTGGTCGGAGTTCCTTATTTAAAACTATTCAAAAAATCCTAGCTTAATTTGAATAATTTTTTTAAAATCAATGGGAGGTATTTCCTAAATTTTTCATTGTGGAGACTGGTCTTATAATTAGTAGAAGAATCGATAAAAAACACCCTGATTTTCACTTCCCGCTCCATTTAAGAGCAAAATCGCGTCTTTTGAAGAGGAGAAGCGGTTTGAAAATATTGTTATTTGGGCCATGATATCATAATATTTAGAACTCATATTAATTACGTCTAGGTCTTCAGCCCGATTCATTGCAGCCTAGTGAAAATCTCATTCATGATGGCATATGCGCTTCACGAGATCCCTTCAAATAGACATATT
The DNA here is from genome assembly GCA_019434445.1 of Phalangium opilio. NCBI lineage: Eukaryota > Metazoa > Arthropoda > Arachnida > Opiliones > Phalangiidae > Phalangium > Phalangium opilio. Next base: position 41,898 of record JAEQBA010002515.1, read on the forward strand.
CGACTATTCCATATAAGAAACAACTTTAGAGGAGATGGCTTCTATGCTAGGAACGTTCGCTACGCGATTGAGCTTCGCTAAACGGATACTTGGGTTGCCCATAGCCTCCCGCGTTTAGAGCAAATGTGAAGCCATTGATAGATTTTTATTTTAGAAGCAGAAATAGGGAACAGAGTAATCTGGGCGCGCGTCAAAGTCCCGGACCCCCTTCCTCGGGACGTAGGATATGAAAGAAGAGGCTGGTCATAGCGACAAAGGTAAAAAGGAATTACGTATTCTTCGCCGTCCCAGTAAGCAACGTCTTAAAAACCTAGTTTAAGAGAGCCAATCTGAAATTTTAAACTTTTTATTACGTTTTGGAGGGAGGGGCTCTATACTGGGCTATGAGTCGGACTGAATTAAACGCTAACCGTTCTCTATTCCTACCTCTAAAATTAAATCTATCTCTGTTGAGGCTTAAAAATAAAACCGACCGCAACCAAAGCATGGGCAAAGGCGTATTTCACAATTGACGTTCAAATGGAAAAGCCTAAAAATTAAATGAAAAAAATGAATGCCGGTAAGAATGATCACAACTGAAAATAACTGCTAACAGCTAAAACGAACCCGAACGGTAAACACTTCAAATTGGTCTCTCTGCGCTGCTGGTCTGCTACTCCTTTCGTTTATTTTCTATGGCAAAAATACTAACTTTGGGAGGTACTGGGATATTAGGCCATTTTGTGTTGTAAGACTTTTATTGTGTAGGAAAAAAAACTAGCCTTAATAATGAAATTTTGGATAACTATAAATTATGGATAACTAGTTAAAAGTTGAAAAATATTTATTAAATTTGGACGAAAATTGTTAAATAACAAGACTTCCTTTGAGTTTCAAATTGAAGAATGTTCGTGTGCTTTATTGAATTATTTTATACAAACAAGACAGTCACTTTCAGCTTGAATTGTTGCTTGATATTTTATTGGACATCTCCTAGCCTTTAAAGAGAGGATGAAGAGGAAAATAAAGTGATTTTTTATCGATTCTTCTTCTAATTATAAGACCATTTTGCATAGTGAAACATCGAGGAAATACCGTCAGCGTTCTTGAACTATTTATTACAAACAAATTCCTGTTTACCTCTGTCGCCATGACTACGACCCCTCTTGCGTTGTACCATAGCCCACTCGATCACAAGCGTCACGACGCAAGCTGCTCGCGCTATAGCTATAGAGCGCGGATCGAGTGGGGTATGGTTGTACAGATAAGCGTCTTCACAGGGGTTCAAAATGGAGCCGTCTAAATGCGAGGGTCCGGTAATTATTCGGGAATTGTTTTTAATAGCAATTAAGAAGGTAGTTAGTGAATTTGGTGCCGGTGTTTTGGATTTGGAGTACATCTGTAAAGGTGAAAAGTGTTCGCTAATTCTTTCTTAAGCCAATCATTTCTACCATCCTCATGATATTGTAAACGAATTTGATGAAGTTAACCAAGGCTTAGTGAATGGTCAGGAGTTTTGTGAGCTTAGTGTTTGGTTAAAACCTGTTCGTGCTGTAATATCTATGAAGACTTTTTTACTCAATTCTAACTCACTTTTAATTTTCTTGGGTCTTCCCGGTTTTACCTCTCCGAGTGACGATGACGTCACGGAGAGGTATTACACTGGACGTGTGGGTGTGTCTGTCGGGGTGTGTGTGTGTTGGAGTGTCTGTCTGTCACACCCCACGTGACCGCGTTCGCAGTTTGCGTATCGGAGCAAACGTGTTCCCAATTTCCGGACTGCATTGACAGTTCACGGAAATTTGGAAAATTGTGTTTGTCTCCGCTGGCTATTCTACTTGAGTTCCCACGCCACCAGTTTTGGTTTTCGTCCACTCCACATGGACACTAGTTTGTACTTGCTGGCTTCCAAGCACCACCATCTTCTGTTCTTCGTCTTTCGTCTATACCACATAGACACCAATATGCAACATTGGCTTCTAACACCACCATCTACTGGTCTTTCGTTTATACCACATAGACACCAATCTGCAACATTGGCTTCTAACACCACCATCTACTGGTCTTTCGTCTATACCACATAGACACCAATCTGCAACATTGGCTTCTAACACCACCATCTACTGGTCTTTCGTCTATACCACATAGACACCAATCTGCAAAATTGGCTTCAAACACCACCATCTACTGGTCATTCGTCTATACCACATAGACACCAATCTGTAACATGGGCTTCTACTCCATCATCGTCGTTAGGCTTAAGATGTACGCGGCGAGCGGCTAGGGTTACGAGAAACGTCTAGCCTCCCAGTGGCAGGGCTTCCACCATCGGTTCACGCGATTGCGTTTTTACCTCTCCGAGTGACGTATGTCACGGAGAGGTTCTGTAACGATCGTGTGTGTCTGTGTGTGTGTGTGTGTCTGTGTGTGTGTGTGTGTCTGTTGTTACACCCACGTGACCGCGTTCGCAGTTTGCGTATCGGAGCAAACGTGTTCGCCATTTCCGAACTGCTTTCACAGTCACGGAAATGGCTCCTCTACTTGAGTTCTCACACCACCATCTTCTGGTTTCTGTCCACCCCACACGGACACCAGCCTGTACTTACTGGCTTCTAATCACCACCATCTTTTGGTCTTCGTCCATCCCACATGGACACCAGTCTGTACATACTGACTTCTAATCACCACCATCTTCTGGTCTTCGTCCATTCCACTTGGACACCAGTCTGTACATACTGGCTTCTATTCACCACCAACTTTTGGTCTTCGTCCATCCCACATGGACACCAGTCTGTACATACTGGCTTCTAATCACCACCATCTTTTGGTCTTCGTCCATCCCACATGGACACCAGTCTGTACATACTGGTTTCTAATCACCACCATCTTCTGGTCTTCGTCCATTCCACTTGGACACCAGTCTGTACACCTGGCTTCTACTCCATCGTCATCGTTGGGTTTAAGACATTCGCGGCGATCAGCTAGGGTTACGAGAAACGTCTAGCCTCCCTAAGGTGGGATCGCCACCAAAGGTTTTCGCAATTGCGGTTGTTCTTGCTTTTAGCTGTAGTTCAACACCCTTATATACTACCTATTTGAGTAAGGCCAAGCAACCGGCGTATGCTTCATTTCAAACGCCAATATTAGTCAAGTCTCTCAAGATTGTTTAATTGTTCTTTTTTAAAACGATGTAACGTTCAATAAGGCGAATAACTAACGAAGAAATTATTAAATATTAATTATATTTATTTTAATATTTAAGATAATCATGTTTCTCAATTCAAAATTAATACGGAAAGAGTTAAAAAGCCGTCTATGTTTTTGTCTGTGTGTGTCCGTCCGTTGTTACAGTAGTGCGCTGCGTTAAAAGTTCGTTTTGTTTTGATGTGTAAAGAAATCCTACAGAACCATAATATTCCCTTTATCCTTAATATATATAAAGTGAATATGTGGAAATATTTTTCGTAATTTTGATGCATTTAGTACTTTTGTAGCTTTAAAGCTCTATTTCATTTTGATATTCCAAAGATTTGTTTTAGTATTATTATTTAAAATGGATGTTTATATATTACTTAAGCTATACAACATCTGTTTATAGCATAATCCTTTCTAAAGTGAATACAAGCACAACGCTACTATGTTGGTCAAATGAACTTTTATTTGTCAATAGGCCTAGTGAACCAAAAAGTAAACGCTTGGGTTTGGTTTTCGTTTCTGTAATGCAGAGACATTAACGGTTCAGAGTGAGCCGAAAGTTAAATACACTTTTAAATAATTAGGCTTAGATTTTGGGCGCGTTCAGTAACGCTCAACGGAGGCTCCGTTGAATGCGCATTAGCCACTGAACGATTTTCGGAACTTCCGGTTTGACGTCACGATTGTAAGCGAAGAGGCATCGAAGTCATCGGCTGTAAGAGCCGATTACTTCGTTGAGCAACGCATTTGTGACGTAGCAGCAATGGAGGAAGCTTATCTCCCTGAACGATTTCGAGAAGTTAATTTGATGGATAATTTCGGAACTATTTATAAAATCGGTGTAACATCGACTGAATGCGAATGAATAGTGTCTGTTAATTATTTTATGAAATTTTTTCGATTATATCTATGAAGCTTTAAAAGTTATTGGGTTTGAAAGTTTAAGCCTTGGCTAAGTTACGGGTCAGAGTTTGCTCTTATTTCGGCTAGCAGGTCCTTGCGTTTGCATTTCCATGAACTGTAAGCAGATGATGCAACGCAAAGTTTGCAAAAACCGTTCAGTAGCCTAATACGTCACATGACATCACGTTGATCAACGGAGCTCAACGCGTTTGGTATCCGTTGAGCGTTACTGAACGCACCCGTTATAATCATGGTGGAAATCTGGGTCGCGTTCAGCAGAGCCCAGCGCTGTTAGCAGTATCCTGCATAACGGGATTTTGTTTTTGAATTGTGACGTCACGGTGTATCGTAATCGGATAACAGCTTCGTGTTTTCATGCTTTTTATGGTACGCATTTACTTTCAGTGTGTGTAGCCACAAATAAGCTTTGGTGTTTGTAACGTTAACAGTCATGTTGACAAACTATGAAAATTGTTGAGGTGAAACGAGAGGATAGTGTTTACATGGCAACCCTGTTGTGATTATGGCTTTGAACATAGAGGGCATACAGTTGAGGAGTAGAAAATCAGGCCTTTACAAACACGTAAAGGTAATATCCCTCCAAAGTTTTATCTCTTCATTTCCCGTTTTTCCCCCCATCGGATGATTTTAATGTGTACAAGTATATCATTATTGGATGTAAAGTGATTTACAGTATATTTGCTATGCTTTGTATACTGCTTTAATATTTCATAAATTTTAACTTAAGAAACATTCCATATCTGGGCAAATAAGTTTGTAAGTAGTCGTCTTGACTCGGAGAGGTAATATTTTGGTTTTCCCAACTTGTTATCTATTATTATGATGGAAACGAATCGTATATATGCCCCAAAATTTGAAGAAAGCGGGCAAGAGGGGTACCCTTCACTTTAAACGTCAATATTAGCAAAGTTTCGAAAGATAATAGGAACAACTTTATTTTAAACGATTTAACTATTTTTAAAATTATTTACTGGCGATTAAAATAATTAATATCATTTATATTTAATTAATTATTTAAGATAAACTTATTCTATGTACTGATACAAGTGAGAGTTAATATAGAACGAGTAATGAAGATAGCATCTGAATCAAACACTACACGCATATCAAAGTTAATATAAAGCGAGTAGGATGATAAGATCTCTTACAAAACGATAACATTTTCTTTTTGCAGAATATTAAATGGAAATACTTAAATATTTTTCGGCATTACGATTCTTTTAGTAGTTGTGTAGCTATGAAGCTCTGTTTAATCTCAATATTCCAAGAACATCTTTTGATAACATTTAAAATTTGGTGTTTACTTTTTAATTCATCTTTACTACATTTATATATAGTGTAAACGTAACTTTTAACTTCATTAAATAATGAGGATGTTAATACGTCATCTCTCCATACGTGTTGAACCGACTGGGTCTATGAGATAAGATAACCTAGATTTTAACCATAATTGACCTTGTTTCATGTCCTCTTAAAGGAGGTCTTAACGGTTCAGAGTGAGCCGAAAGTTAAATACACATTTAAGTGATAGGTATTAGGTCCTCATTATTGTGGATACGCAGGAAATTATTAAAACGCTTTAAACCAAATGATCATGGCAATATCTCGCCGATTAGAGCTATGTATTTCCGGTTTGCCTCATTGGCTTGAGGACCTGTGTTTGGAAAGTAAATTCGTCTCGGCTCGGAGAGGTTTATTTTGGTTTCCCAACTTGTTTTTCAGTTGCAAGCCCTGTGTCTTGTGTAACTTCCATTTTTAAACAATGTTATTTCAAAAATTACAATCCAAGCCCATTCCAACTTGGCAGACGAAGGGGCAGACGACGTTTATTTGACCCGGATATACATACAACACCATAACAAAAATAAGACCCGCCTCTTCTTTCATACCCCTCCGTCACGGGTAAGGAGGTTGTGGACTAGGACGCACACCCGAATAACCCTGTTACCCATTCCGTCTTAAAAAAGTCTATCTATCCCTGATTTTACTTAACCTCCCCTAGCCCTTAAACACATTTTTCATCTTTTATTAAATGACAGACATAAACGCTAAATCGGGTTCAAGTCAGGCGAGAGAGCGGGTCAATCCAAAGCTTCAATTCCTTCGTTCTCCAGAAATCTTGCAACGAGTCAGGACGTATGGGCTGGGCAATTGTCCTGATGAGCCTGAAACCATACACTAAAACAATGTTTTAAGTTAGTCAAGAATAATTATCAGGTTATTAATATTAATACCGGTCACGACGTGGGCTGGTTACTCATACGGAGAAAAAAATACCAGCGAACAGGGCGGATCTCTATTTTTAATATTACAATGCTTTACCTCCTAATTTCATTAGAGTTTATGTCTGTCTTTGAGAATACGATTAAGAATTTGTTTAATGGGAGGGTGAAATAAAAAATCAAAAATTTCTTATCGATTCTTCTACTAATTATAAGAGCATTCTGCGCGTACTAAAAAGCTTAAAATCTCAGATTGGCTCACTTAAACTAGGTTTTTATGACGTTACTGATCAGGACGGCGAAAAATACGTAATTTCTTTTTTACCTCTGTCGCTATGACCCGCCTCTTCTCTCATATCCCATCATCCCGAGGAAGGGGTCCGGGACTTTGACGCGCGCCCAGATTACTCAGTTCCCTATTTCTGCTTCTAAAATAAAAATCTTTCCATGGCCTGACATTTGCGATAAACGCAGGAGGCTATAGGCAAACCCAGGCTCCGTTTAGAGAAGCTCAATCGCGTAGCCAACGTTCCTAGCATAGACGCCATCTCCTCTGAAGTTCTTTCTTAAATGGAATAGTCGAATTTGTCTATTTGAAGGGATCTCGTGAAGCGCATATGCCATCATGATGGAGATTTTCACTAGGCTGCAATGAGTCGGGCTGAAAACCTAGACGTAATTAATATGAGTTCTAAATATTATGTTATCATGGCCCAAATAACAATATTTTCAAACCGCTTCTCCTCTTCAAAAGACGCGAGTTTTCTCTTAAAGGGAGTGGGAAGTGGAAATTAAAGTGGTTTTTTATCGATTCTTCTACTAATAATAAGACCAGTCTACATAATGAAATACCTCCCATTTATTTTAATATTCAAATTAGGCTAAGATTTTAAGAATTATTTTACATAAGGACCTCCGACCAATCGCGTATCACCGTGCCTTTTTGTTAACAAAATTCTCGTGGCACGCTCCAGGTCTCGCGCCACAACTGTCACATCAACACGGAACGTGCCACGAGCAAATTCTTAATAAAAGGACAGGGCCCTACGCGATTGGTCGGAGATCCTTATCTAAAATTATCTATGAAATTTCAAACTGTCGTTTAAAAATCGTTCGGTGTTATTTAATGGATGTTTCACTATGCAGATTGGTCTTATAGAATAATCAATAAAAATTACTTTACTTTCCACTTCACCATCCCTTTTATGAGCGTCTGAATTGTTTCAAAGTATTGCGCCACAAGACCAATCATATATATATGCATAAAGTGTCATAACATCTAACAACCATTATTACGACAAAGATTCGATACTCGATTATGAATTATCGCCACTCTAACCAAAGTTGCCATATTTTGAATAAGGCTGATTACTCGTGAACTATTTATCCGAATTGAATTTGGTGAAAACTTTTCAAATATGAATCGACCCCAAGGAAAATCGCATTTATATCCTCGAGAATCCAATGTTTTCAAAATTGATAATTTTGACATTTCCGGTTTCCGGTATAAGTATGCAAAGGACAACTGTGAAACGGGTAAATTATGAAAGAGGAATGCAAAACTATTATAACGCACTTTATGCCAGAGCTTGAATAGTTTTTGAAATATAGTAAAATATGTGCGAAAACTGCAACGCGCAGAGACTTTTTTAACAGTCTATACTTAACTTTCGGCTCACTCTGAACCGTTAATGTCTCTTCATTACAGATACGAAAATCAAACCCCAACGTTTACTTCATCTCATGCAAAACTATTATAACGCACTTTATGCCAGAGCTTGAATAGTTTTTGAAATATAGTAAAATATGTGCGAAAACTGCAACGCGCAGAGACTTTTTTAACAGTCTGTACTTAACTTTCGGCTCACTCTGAACCGTTAATGTCTCTTCATTACAGATACGAAAATCAAACCCCAACGTTTACTTTATCTCAGGTGTAAATTATTTACTCTTTGGTTCACTAAGCCTATAACGGATAATACCGATTTACCCGACGGAATCTAGGCTTTAGCCTTTTTCTTGTAATCACTAAAGCAAGGATTATTCTATATACAGATGTAGTATAGCCTAATTAATTTATTGTAGTTAAGTCGTTTTAAGAAACGTTATCCCTTAAATAATTTAAACATAGCTATTATGAACGTTCAAGTTTTAGCGAACATCATTTTCACACGTTTTATCTCTCCAAGTGACGTATTTCACGGAGAGGTTCTAATTTCGAGGTGTCTGTCTGTCTGTTGTTATACCTCAGTGGACCGCGTTCCCAGTTTGCAAATTGGAGCTAATGTGTTCTCGATATCCGGACCGCATTTACAGTTCACGGAAATTTGGCTATTACTCCATTGTCGTTCTGACAACACCATCATCTGGTCTTTTGTCCATCCCACATGGACACCAGTCTGTACATACTGGCTTCTAAACACCACCATCAACCAGTTTTTGTCCATCCCACATGGACGCCAGTCTGCACTTACCGGCTTCTAAACACCACCATCATCTGGTCTTTTGTCCATCCCACACGGACACCTTTCTGTACGAACTGGCTTCAACACCACCATCTTCTGGTCTTTCGTCCATCCCACATGAACACCAGTCTGTACATACTTGCTTCTATCTCCACCATCATCGTTAGGGTTAGGACATTCGCGGCGATCGCCTAAGTTTACGAGAAACGTCTAGCTTCCCAATGGCGGGGCTTCCACCAAAGGTTCACGCAATTGCGCTGTTCTTACCTATAGCTGCGATTCGAAACCTTCATATACTACCTATTTGAGTAACGCGAAGCAACAGGCGTATCCTTCATTTCAAACGTCAATATTAGTCAAGCCTCTCAAGAATGATTAATTGTTCTTTTTTAAAACGATGTAACGCTCAATAAGGCGAATAACTAACGAAGAAAATGTTTAATATTATTTATATTTATTTTAGTATTTAAGATCATATTATTTTCAAATCATAATTAATAAGAAAAGGGTTAAAAAGCAGTCTATGTGATTGTCTGTGTGTGTCCGTCCGTTGTTACAAAAGTGCGCCGCGTTAGCAGTTCGCTTTGTTTTGATGTGTAAAGAAATCCTACAGAACCTTAATATTCCCTTTTTTTATAATATTAAGTGAATATGTGGAAATATTTTTCGTAATTACGATACCTTTAGTAGTTTTGTAGCTTGAAAGCTCTGTTTTATTTAGATATTCCAAGGACATTTTTTAATATTATTATTTGAAACGGCTTTTTATATACTATTTAAGCTATACTACATCTGTATATAGAATAATCCTTGCTTTGGTGATTACAAGAAGAAAGCTAAGGCCTAGACTCTGTTGGGTTAGACAAGTATTATCCTTAGTAGGTTTAACTTAATGGACCAAAGAGTAAATAATTGAGGCCTGTGGTGAAGTAAACTATGGGTTTTGATTTTCGTGTCTGTTATGAAGAGATGTTAACGGTTCAGATTGAGCCAAAAGTTAAATTCACGTTTAAATAAGGTTTAGATTTTATAATAGGAGAAAGCATCATTGTGGTAATTAGATCAGTGAAAGGGCTATTCGTAATCGGGTTGTAGCTTCGGAGTTTTCATTCTTGTAAAGGCTCGTTTACATGTGAGCGAGAATTAAGCTTAAAGCGGAGAGTAGAAGTTGAAAGTCGAATCTTTTTCTCGCGCCTAAAAAAATCGCGTCTGCCAAAAGCGTTTGTTCCCGCTGCTCCACCTGCTCCTTCGTTTACATACGAGCTGGGCGGTAGCATGAGCCTAGATTGCAGAGTTGTCTTTCAGTCGGAAGTAAACAACTAAAATGGCGTCGACTGCCGTTAGTTTACTTCTGCTTAAAAAGAAACTATTGCTTTTGAAAAACATTCGACATTTATAACAGAAAAAAACAACAGAAAATTAGAACGGAATGTCGTTGGTGGGCACATCCTATATGGAGAAATAGAAACAAAGAAGGCTATTTTCGCCTTTTGGAACGTTACTTGATGTAATTTGTCAAGATAAGTATATTTTCTCTACTTGAGCTTGAGAATAATTTCGATTTAATTGTCGAGCTTGAAAGGATGAGGCAATGTGATTACACGTATTTCAAAATTTTTATCTTGTTCTTTTAAAGACATACTCAATGGTGGTGCCTAGGCCTATTTCGCGAGATAAAAAAACGCAAAAATATCAAACGATATTCGGTCCTTGGATATTATTGGCTTGGGAAATCACGTGACTCTTTGCGAGAAGCAAACACGAGCTGAAGATTCTACTGCGGCAGATCGGAGCTTATTCCGAACACCCGCTTCATCTATGAGCAACAAGCGCCACTTAAAAAGCTTTCGCTTGTTTGTAAACGATATGCCTAGGGAACGCAAACACCAATACGCCTCATCTCTCAGCTTTACGCTTCGACTTTTTCCATTTCTCGCGCACATGTAAACGAGCCTTTATGGTGCGCATTGACTTTCATTGCGTGTAACCACAAGTCAGCTTTGGTAATATATAACGTTAATACTCATGTAGGCTAACTAAGAATATCGTTGAGGTGAAACGAGACAATAGTGTTTATACTACAAACCAGTTGTGAATGTAATTATGAGAATACAGGACAAACAGTTGAGGCGAAGACAATTGGGCCTTTTCAAACACATAAAGGTTATATATCTCCTAAAGTTATACACTTAATTTCCTGTTTTTGTCCCATTCACTGATTTTCCATGTGTCCAAGACATATCTTTATTGGATGTAAAATGTTGTCTGCTTTACAGTATATTCGCTATGCTTGGAATACTGCTTTAATTTTTCGTAAATTTTTACTTCAAAGAATGAGAAATAGTTCTATATCTAGGTTAATAAGTTTCTAGTAGTACACTGTAAAAATAACCGTACTGCCTAGTACCTTTAAAGGTATTTTTCGATACATCCCCAGACGTACCTGTAAAGGTACTACAAAATAACGTTGTGTAAAGGTAGTTAACCTCTAGACTCGGAGAGGTAATATTTTGGTTTTTCCAACTTATGATTTTCTGAACCGATTGGCAATTTGAAAACAGTTTTGGATTCTACGTGACGAGTCGCGTGCGACGTTAGCATTGTTGATCCATTTTAAGCATTATTTCGTAACGTCATAATCGGGAGGCTTTACTATTTCCGCTATGGCTAACGCCCTATTAGCGCCACAGTGTTATTTATAATTTTAAAATGCGTTTGAGATTTCAACCTAATTAGAAAGACCTATTTTGTTACTCTAGCTCAAATAGGAACAAAATGGCAGCCAAATGAAAATGTCCACGAACTTTTGTCCGGGACTATACTGTACAGCCAAGTTTTATATGAAGTTTATTTTTTTTCGTCAGTTTTGTGCAACTCTAATGGTTCTAGTAGAAAAACAATAGGGATCGAAAGAAATGGGCTCTAGAATATACTATGCATTATCTTTAATATTGCGAAACAATGGTTTTAATATTTGTCCCGATAATTATATCCAACTATTAACTTTATTACGTTAATTTTTAAAGAACCCCTTTGTTTTCCTAATTCTTGCTTGAGGACGCGACGTTTTTAGAAATTGTATTTTGTTATAACCCAGAATCAACCAAATTGACGCGATGTACTAAAGTAAGTTAAACAGAGAGATTAAAAATGAACTTGTGAATTAGAGCTCTCAATTCTACCTTAAAGATATTCATCAGCCTGTAAAGCTGCGTTTTATTAACCATGGAGGTGTAAAACAAAAAATTTTACGTGATATTTCACTTGCATCTAATAACAAAGAATTCACCCAATTGGCCGAAAACAAACAATTATCGCCGACGACACTAGCCAATATTTAGTCCTAATTCTCTATTTTCGTTATGCAAACTTGTTATAAGATTAGGGTATCGTTTAAAATGATTAACGTTTATAACTAGAAACATGTTTCAATTATTTTACAATAAGAGAAACATGGTTTAAATATTCTACACAAATATGTTTTATATAGTCAGCAAAGAGATAAATATGTGTTAAATATTTTACACAAATATAAATATGTTTTAAATATTCTACCGAAATATAAACATGTTTCAAATATTCTACAAAAACGAATACATGTTTCAAATATTCTACAAAAACGAATACATGTTTCAAATACTCAACATAAATGGAAACATGTTTTTTATATGATAAACAAACAGAACTATTTCATTAATACTCTTTATAAATAGAGACAAGTTTTACATATAAATAGAAATGAGTGAATATGTTCTATATCTTCAATTTGAAACGCTTTTGCCGTGTTTGAATTTAAAAGGAACCTGTTTAATGTCACTTAAACACTTATTTGATAGAACTTATTTTTAAATTCTAACACATTATTTTAAAGTTTTGTTCATTTGAAGTATGACAAGAGTGGTTTTTATAAATTTCAACGCATGCTGCAGGTCCGCAGTTCAAGAGCTTGAAGTCTTCGTTCCACATCTCTGTTGCTGAAAGCGTGTCGTAACTGAACAAACATTACCAAAATAGACATGGTCATTGAAGAGACGTACACGAGAAATATGGCGCCAACATCACCCAGAGATGTCTTCGAAAACTCCAAGTTTCGCTTTGTCTTGAGGTATTTTGAACAGGCCAGCTGATTCAACAGATAGTTGGCTCTCATTTGATGTCCAGTCTCCCAAAAGTTCATCAGTCTATCGAGAGTGAGAGAGTGTTGCCTAACTATTTTGGAAAATAAAGAACGACTATTAATTACCTTATATTGACGACGTCTTTCACTGTAGTCGAAGCCGCCTGGGACAAGTGGTAAGCGGAGGCGACCGAGTGAAAATGATTTGTGCCGTAATGTAAAGCTTTTTCCGCTTCGTAGGCGTGAAGGCAAAAATATTCCAAATGTGTATGAGTGGCGATGAAGACGGCTTTCCCACGATTGAAGACGTCGTCGTCGACTCGTCACCCTTTCTTCTGTTGAACTTTCGGAATCTTCTTTCGTATTCTAACACAAGGTCTTGACGGATCTTCTAATTATAAAGAAAAACAAGTTCCTAAATACACACTCGAGAATAAAGACCTTCCTTTTTACCAAAATATATGTGAAAGGGATACTGAAGTAACTAGGAAAACCTTTCGATTTTATAGGAATTAAAGAACATCCCAGGGCAACAGTGCACACTTTTGTATTCAACATTTTTGGTTTTACCGTCTGTCGCAAGCACATAAACATTTTGCGGGTCAGATACGCGTCAGTATACCCGAAAGGGTGTCAAGTGAGAAAAACACGGATTTTTTTAATCCAAATTCGTGCTTTAAAAAACCACCATACCAAAATTCAACAATATCGGTTCAGAATTCTAGCTGAGTAAACGTATCAGACACACAGACTGTTACTATTCAAATTTATAATACTTGTATGGATATGAATAATGTAGGCAGAGTTTATGTTAAATATAAAGAAATAGCTAACTTCATGCTAATCCTTTCTTCAACCAATATAAATATATTTGGTTTTTGTTTCAACATATGCATTTTCTTAAAGACGATTAAGTTACTGGACCAAAATATACAATGGTAATAGTTTAAAAAAGAAGCCATAATCGAGGATTTCTAGGTTATATATTATTGATTCTGATACTTAATGGACCTTGGTGATTCATACCTGCAGCTCCTGTAGCGTGCTAGGATGAATAACAATCCGTATGCCAGGATATTTCAATATATCGTCCAAGTTATTTATGTTGCGATCAATGTACACCGTCAATTTGGTCGACAAGTGGGCTTTGAAGATTTCCACTAAAAAGAAACAGCCGACAAAATAGGTGGCCAAAATAACCTTCTTGGCAGTTTCGAATTTTTTCGGGAGATTGTCAGAGATCCCAAACTGGTCGTAATCGCCATGAAATTGAACACGAAGAGAAAAAGAACGATAACCGTCCACACCTTTGAAAGACAGTGCTTTTGGTAGACAAAGTCTCCCAAAGAAGAATATATTTACCAACCTTCGGGCGAAACACCTCAAAGATTCCACTAAGTGATATTTGGTAATCGGCTTCTTGGAAATGAGACAACATGTTCGACTCGTAGAGCCACTTCGGGTAGGTAACAGTTCGATTATACTTCCCTAATATCTCCAGATCGTTAGATTGAACCATTGCCCCGCTAGGATAAACATCTCCATCCTAAATCGAATTTTATGTTTGAAATTTTTCCTGGCGCAGATTCAACCGTTTTAACCCAAAAACCAAATTTACCGTCTTAAAAATATTATCGCTGGGAATATACGTCAAGTTAAACCTGCCAATAAATATTCAACGTTTATCTTAACCAAAAATTAGCTGACAACCATTTCAAAATTTACCGGCCTTCGGATAACATAGGAATTCCACACTAAGCCTATCTCCTGGGCGATACTTTCCAATGTCAAGAACTTTTCTCTCAACGTCATAATCTTCCTAAAATAAAACTTCGCAAATCATTTCTCAACTCGCCAAAAAAGTATATACAGCGCCTCGGGCAGTTGTAAAAGCGGATTATTATTATTGATGCGTGAACTACAAGATAAAGTCTGATTTCAAGGGGAAGCCCTCATAAAAGCGGTTTCCAGAAAACGTAGTTTACTCTTTACGACGTGCTTAGAGATGTCTGCTAGTCAAAACCTCTTACACCTACGGGATGGTCGAAACAATCGGGCTAGCAGATGCCTCTTAACATAGCGAGGCTGTAGTCTGCGTTTTTAAGACCAAAATTTATTTTAAGGAATAATTTTATGCTACCTGAACATTTCCATTGAGTTAGGTTTGGTTATTTGAACCCCAATAATATTAGGTGGGTTTATGTTTGTTAATTTGAACCCCAATAGTATTAGGTGGGTTTATGTTTGTTTATTTGAACCCCAATAGTATTAGGTCAGTTCAGGTGTTGTTGTTTGAACCCCAATTGTATTATGTCAGGTTAGGTTTGGTTATTTGAAGCCCAATGGTAAAAGTACAAGCAATGTTAAATTACGTTAGGGTATGGCAATTCATATGTGTTTGACTTTGCAGGGTTTTAAATTATTCATAACTCTAGTTAAACACTAGCTGCTATTTCCCAAAACATCGGCCGCTATTTCAAAAACATCAGTTTTGAACCACGCCGCAGTTTTTGTGTAATCGCGGTTTCTAGTTAGGGAAGTGCACCCGATTATATGGGGAGTTAACAGCCCAGCGTGGCATTTCGAAGAAGAAAAACGGTGGCACATTAAGACTTAAATAATACTTACTCTTAATATCACAACCTTCATGGGGATATTTTAGTCGAAACAAATTCAGCAACGTCTTCTATCGTTCTTGATCTTTTTAAAAATGATATTCACAACGACTTTCGAAATAATAAATAGCAGCAATTGGAGAACTTTCCTTTCTGGTACAATCCACCTTTCGAAGTAGAGGCATTTTTTCGCAATGATAGCATTCTTTTACGACAGACTTAATGACGAACATTAAGTATTGCACTAGCAATTTCCCCACCATTTAGAATGTAGCTTATGGTTGGTTCCATTAGAGAAACAATAGGGATCGATAGAAAAATGTCACTAAAGTACACTATGCATGGTTTTTAAAATTTTGAAACAATTTCTGTTCATTCCTTTTGTAGCTAAAAGTTTAGATCTTATGAGCGCATTTCTCAATAAGTTTAGTTCTGGTTAAGTTTTGCTCTTAATAAAGTTGAGGTAAGGTTAAGTTTAAAGAAAAAGATCCCGTTTCTACTAATTTTAGCTTTCTAATTATAAAAAAATGAATGATATCTTATATCAAAATAATAAGCATTCAATTACTTTTATAAACGAGGACTACTGTGCGGCCATTGAAAAAATATGAAATTTTCCAAAAAGAAAGTAGCACGACTTTTGAATTCTATTGATGGGATTTAAATTGCTACCTTTGACATAGGTGGGAGGATTATTCAGCAATACGGTATCAGGTCACAATATCGTAAATAAAATGTCGAATGCTAAAATAGCGTGTTGATTTCATCGAAACAAACAATAGCGAAATGCAATAAAAGCGAGAGCAGTGAAATGCAATAATAGAGATAGCAAGATTAGCAAAGTGCAACGACATCGAGAACAACAACAACGAAATGAAATATTAGAGAGAAAACAAGTTGGGAAAACCAAAATATTACCTCTCCGCGTCAAGAGGTCTACTACTACAAAGTTATTTACCTAGATATGGAATTATTTCTCTTTTTTGAAGTAAAAATTTACGAAACATTGAAGCAGTATTCCAAGCATAGCGAATATACAGTAAAGCAGACGACATTTTACATCCAATAAGGATAAATCTTTGACACATGGAAATCAGTCAATGGAAAAAAGAACAGGAAATGAAGTCTACGCTTCAGCTGTTTACCCTATATTCTGATAGCTACAATCACAACTGGTTAGGAGTGTAAACACTATCGTCTCGTCTCACCTCAACAATATTCTTAGTTTGCCAACATGAGTGTTAACGTTAAATAATACCAAAGCTAAATTGTAGCTAGACGCACTGATAGTCAATGCGCACCATAAAGAGAATAAAAACTAGGCCTGTGCGAGTCCAGTTTTTAAGGGTTCGAGTCGAGTCTCGAGTCCTTAAAAAAGCTCTAATAGAATCTCGAGTCGAGTCTTTTAATTGGTAACGAGTCCTCGAGTCCTTAAGTCAGCTTAAGAACTAGGTTTCAAGTCCAGTGTCGAGTCCTGATAAATTATATCAAGTCCCACTCGAGTCCTATTAAATTAATTCTATTTATACTAACTTTAATTTAATTTATTTAGTTTATTTAGTTTAATTTTACATAATTAATAATACAAGAATTATAATAAATTAATTTATAATAAGGATAAATTTTACTCACAAAGTATAAATTTCACGACGAAAATGACGCGCAGTAACAATAATTATAACTTTTGGTTCTAGTTTGCTTAACTCCTTTAGCTGAAGTCAAATTTTTGTCCAATCACCGGTCTATTCTAAACTTTAAATCGATTAAACCCGACAAGATGCGGCGCTCTATTTAAAATTCAGGGTCACAAAGTATATATTTTTGGACTTGATAAGGCGTCAAGTCTCGGTTCGAGTCCTACTCGAGTCCAATAGCGAAGAATAATTTTAAGGTCCTAAAATTTTGATTTTTGAGTCTCGAGTCGAGCACTCGACTCGAGACTCGATCGAGAACTCGCCTTCATTCGAGTACTCGCACAAGAACTCGCCTTCATTCGAGTACTCGCACAGGCCTAATAAAAACTCTGTAGCTTAGCCCTACTAATCTTATTGCCACCATGATCTTTTATTATATTATAAAATCTTAACCTGATTATTTAAGAGTGTATTTAACTTTCGGCTCACTCTGAACCGTTGATGTCTCTTCATTTCAGACACGAAAATCAAAACCCAAAGTTTACTTCACCTCAGGCCTCAATTATTTACTCTATATTTCATTTTCACTAAGCCTATTGCGAGTAATACTAGATATACCCGCCGGAGTCTGGATCTTAGCTATCTTCGTGAAATTACTAATCCAAGGATTATTCTATATACAGATGTAGTATAGCTTAAGTAATATATAAACAGCCATTTCAAATAATAATATTAAAACAAATCTTTGGAATATCAAAATGAAACAAAGCTTAAAAGCTACAAAAGTACTAAATACATCATAATTACGAAAAATATTTCCACATATTCACTTTATATTAAGGATAAAGGGAATATTATGGTTCTGTAGGATTTCTTTACATATAAAAACAAAACGAACTTCTAACGCAGCGCACTGCGGCACTAGTGTAACAACGGACGGACACACACAGACTAAAACATAGACTGCTTTTTAACTCTTTCCGTATTAATTTTGAATATAGAAACAAGATTATCTTAAATATTAAAATAAATATAATTAATATTTAATATTTTCTTCGTTAGTTGTTCGCCTTATTGAACGTTACATCGTTTTATAAAAGAACAATTAAACATTCTTGAGAGACTTGACTAATATTGGCGTTTGAAATGAAGCATACGCCGGTAGCTTCGCCTTACTCAAATAGGTAGTATATAAGGGTTTCGAATCGCAGCTATGGGTAAGAACAGCGCAATTGCGTGAACCTTTGGTGGAAGCCCCACCTTAGGGAGGCCGGACGTTTCTCGTAACCCTGGCCGATCGCCGCGTATGTCTTAACCTTAAGGATGATGATGGAGCAGAAGCCAGGTGTGCAGACTGGTGTCCATGTGGGATGGACAAAAACAATGACCAGAAGATGGTGGTGTGTAGAAACCAGTGTGTACAGACTGGTGTCCATGTAGGATGGACAAAGACCAGAAGATGGTGGGGATTAGAAGCCAGTGTTTACAGACTGGTGTCCATGTGGGATGGACAAAGACCAGAAGATGGTGGTGTGTAGAAGCCAGTGTGTACAGACTGGTGTCCAAGTGGGATGGACAAAGACCAGAAAATGGTGGTGTGTAGAAGCCAGTGTGTACAGACTGGTGTCCATGTGGCATGGAAAAAGTGCCCCAATGATGGTGGGTTATAGAAGCCAGTGGGTAAAGACTGGTGTCCATATGAGATGGACAAATGGCCAGAGGATGGTGGTGTTAGACAGGTAAGGGATAATAGCCATGGTAAGTGGAATACAATTTTCTAAATTTCCGGGAACTGTAAAAGCGGTCCGGAATTTGGGAAAACGTTTGCTCCGATTTGAAAACTGCGAACGCGGTCCCCTGGGGTGTAAGTCAATAACAACAGCCTGACAGACAGACACACAGACAGACACGTCGAAATTAGAACCTCTCCGTGACATACGTCACTCGGAGAGGTAAAAAAAAGCGAATTTCTTACGGTACCTTAAAATATTTTTTACAATACATACGCAAAAGATAAAACACCGACCATAATCCCCTGTAACAGGGAATACAAAAAAGAGGGTATACTGACTTGCCTTCAACATTTTGGATTTCGCTATTTTGACCTACAAGCCTTGTTGCTACTTTTCAAATAAAAGTGTTCCTAAAGAACAGGCATAGTTTATATAAGCAAATTTTGAACTTGGAATTTTAAGTGCGTCTCTCTAATCGATTTGAAGCTTTTAGCAGTTAGATCTATCGGTAGGGTGAAAGAGTGTGAGATTATTTGCAGCCTGCTTTTCTATTCGCACACACAGTAACATAACAGCAAGAAGTAAGCTCCCCAAAACTTCTTCGATTCACTCATCCATCCATCTTTTCAACCCAAATTTACAAGGAAAAATCTTTCAAACTTTTAACATACAAAATTAAAGAGCGGTTCATCTGGTTCTCGGGAGCTCTCTGGCAATGATCCCCTCCCAAAAAATGGCGAAACAACTATCTTTTTTGCCACGGCCGCATTCTTTTCTCTAGACCCCTTAGATCTCGGGAGCTCTCTGGCAATGATCCCCTCCCAAAAAAAGGCGAAACAACTATCTTTTTCGCCACGGCCGCCTTCTTTTCTCTAGACCCCTTGATTGTTTTACGAGCATTTGCTTTTTCCTTTTTTTCCCATATCCAATAATTTTAACGTTAAGAACAGAAATGGGATATCAATGGTAATGGTTTCCGCGTTTACGAATGAAACGTTGCACACTTAATAAAACTGTCTTTCCCAACAAAACGTTATTCCCAGCAAAACATTCGTAATATTGCTGTTGTTAAAACAATAGTTTTAAACTGCAATGAATAAAATGGTTTTAGCACTTGCTCAAAACTTCCCGAATACCATTTTCACCCAAAATCTTTATTGATAATGTGAAAACGAATCTTGCTTATGAAACTGAGCATTACTGAAACGCAAAGAGCCATATTTGTTGTCATTATGCCACTTATGACACATTTGCAGCTTAGCACAACTTGAACGAAAAAGAGAAGACATTTTGCAGGCTAAAACCAAGGGGCAAAACAAAATAAACTCAAATTCGGCCTACAATTAAGGCCTATTTAGTAGTGATGCCACGAATATTCGGTTACTATTCGGTATTCGGCCTATTCGGCCATTTTTTTCCTATTCGGTATTCGGCCGAATACTTCGTAATATTCGGCCGAATACCGAATGTCCAATCATGAAGGAAAAAAAAAGGAAAAATTACTCAAAAATTATTTATTTCAATAACAATTTTTACTTTAATATTTATAATCTACCAGTGGTAAGTTGTGATGAATAAAAACAAGTTTTTCAGCATTTGTTGATAGCAAACGATTGCGCTTATCCTCATAGATAGTACCTGCTTCTGAAAATAGTCTTTCACTATATACACTACTACCAGGAGATCTACTCGCAAATGAACCAAAAACCTAAAGACGCTATAGACGGGTCCTTTAGTGTTAAAGACAGCGCGTTGAAAAATCGTAACTTCCCCCTTTTCATTCCGTCCTTCTCGAGTTTATCACCAACGTTGAAAGCTTCCGCGCAGGCGCGCTGTAGCAGAGGCGGTAGAGAGCGGATCTAAATCTAAACAGTGTATCCCTCTCTCTGATTGCGCGCCAATATTCCGCAGAGCAGTAATCGCGTTACAGCTAGTGCCGAGAGGAGAGGAGAGTTTTCCCACGTGACCCTACATTTCGCGTAGCCGTCTGCCTATTCATCTCACCATTCCATACCCTTCTTCTTCTATGATGAGACCTGTCCCATTGCGGTCCGTGCGGGGGATGTACGTATTTCGCGGAACGGGTTACAGCTCAAAACCAGTTTCGCGCGAGTTGCACATATCTCACGCCCGAATATTCGGTGCTTCGGCCGAGAGCATGGCCGAATATTCGGTATTCGGTATTCGGCAAAATCAATATTCGCGGCATCACTACTATTTTGATGATTCTTCTTTTTGATTTATTAGATGATTCAACACAAATAAGCTTCGTAGACTAGTTAAGAGGTGTGTATAGAATTAAAATTGAATGCGCTGACTCACGTACCAAAGACATGGTGATAAAAACGTTGATCGGGGATCCATTTTTCCACTCATATAGTTAAGTCAAAAAGCATCGTCTGAATGGGGCTGTAGTTAAAAAAGTACACTTTTTTTCTAGCGCCTCGTAATTTTCACATAGTCACTAAAATAACGTACTGTACACTTCTTTATTTATTCATACCAATGTTTTTCAAGTAGAAAAGTCGTTTTATTAAATTAGCTTTAGCTGTTAGTTTCCAGGAACAATCCATTTACATACACTCGTATTTCAATGTTTACTCGCTTATACATTTATTTCATCAGATACTGAATATTTTACTATATCGAAAAGGTTTCAGATGTCGTCTTAGCACATTAAAAGGACAAAAAAGGGAGACAGCTGATAAAAAATGTTCTGTAGGTAACTTACCGTTCTTCTCGAAGTGTGTAGCGTCGTACGTACTGAAACGTTCATTTTATAAATCTTATTTTGAAGAGAAATTTTGATAAAGAGTTGTTGGTAGACTATTCCTAGAAAACCTCGCGTTTTGGTAAAAGCGTAACTAATGCTGCCACGTTGGGGAAATTTTCGGAATTGGTTTTTCATTTCATTTACTAGAGAAATAGCATAAATTTCGAATAAATCGGGGCGTTTGAATCGACCCTACCGAAAGTTTGAAGATGATGGAAATACTTTGGACTCAAAGTTATAGGAATGGAGATTTTCTCTTCATATAACACTCTCCTACAAAATATAATTACAATTGATGGGTTTCTTTTGCTGAAAGCAGCCAGAAACGTCCTTCAAAATCCGTTTGAATCTTCAAATAACCGAGTCTGAGGCATTTGGTTTTTGTGTTTTGCTGTTTTCATATAACAAAAAAATTTTATTTCATACAAACTGCAGTAATGTAATCCAAGGAAATATTTATCAACGAGATCTAAACTTTGTGTTTCGGTCGTGTTTAATAAAGGGTTTATCAAAGTGCTAAGAAGTATTAGATAAATAAGTAATGTGTGCCAATTTGGTAGCTATGCTTTGTATATGCTACAGCTTTTATTTCCCACAAGCGTTATAAGTATATATGTGAATTTTGAGATGAAGAACATACGAGTGGTATTTGGCGAGCCACTTGCATGAGCAACAGGCTCGGAAATGGACGAGGAGTACAGCGCAATTGATTTGAATATTTCTTACACAACGACTCCCAGATCCAACTTCTATAAATGGAAGTAAGATAATTTCATTTCATATATATAATATTGCTACCTTTGCTAAGTGTTGGTTAAACATGAGACATTGTTTCTTAAGAAAAGCTTCGAACCTATTGGTCATTATCACACCTCGTATTTCATTAGTTACCATAGGGAAAAATAAGCTTTGGTATCTTTCACGTCTTCGCCAAAGTTATTATTACAAACCTGAGTACTCAGGGTAGGGAGACCTGGCTTATTTCGGCACTACACATGGATGTCGATTTGAAAACCCTGTAGCGATTTTTGTTAGTCTCCTTAAAACTAAAAGAAATAGACTTTGTGTTAACTAACAGCCACAAGTTAAATGCCCGGAAACTCGCGTCAATTTCACTATTGGGTTGAGCAAGAAAAATATTGTAAAATGTTGTCTAGGGGTTTTGTGTGTAGGCTTAAACTAGTTAAAGGGTCCGAATTGAATTGCCAATGAACCATAATATTTAATACCGACAAATAACATAAAACAATGTAAGCACACAAATAATGTTAAGCGCGTAAAACTTCCATGGAAGAAACCATCCAAATAAGGGTTTTAAATATTTTGTTTCAATAAATTTACTGATTAGCCCCAATAAGGGTGTAACGGTTTAATTTTAGAACAAAGCCGTGCTTCAGATAGAGATAAATGTCGCTAAATGTGTATGGCGGCGACTACCTGTCCAGCAGGTCATCCCCTCTCAGTACACAAGTAAAAGCTTAGTTACCGAGCATGGATCCAAGTAAACTTGGCGACCCATATATCATGTTTTGACAGCTGAAGCCCGAATTTAAAGTAAACGTGTGAGATCTGGAGCTATTTCAAAACTTATAATTTCTTATATTTTCTCAAAATAATTATATACTCGACTATTTTTATATATTTTTACAAAAGAACGTTACAAACCTCTAACCTCTGAATTACCCGCGAAATTTTAAACCCAGGAAAACTTCGAGATTAAGGGATTAGGTTATAAAATAAAAAATCAGGAATTTTTCGAATCTTAGAGCATCGTTTGAACTTCTAAATTTAAAATATAAAATAATTTTTTTTTAATCGCATAGGAGTATTACAACATGAAATATTTTATAATTGTAAATAAAATAGAGCCACATTTTAAAAATGGGAATATAATAGTGTTACATTTGAAATATACAAAATAAATTAGTGCCATATTTTGAAAATATAGATAAATTAGTTTTAATGTGCACTATATTATTCCTAGTTTTAAAATGTTATAAAACAACCTGAATCAGTGTTGTTTGAAAAAAGTAAAAAAACCCATGTTCTGTTGTAACATTCCTATTTTGAAATGTGATAAAAAACTTACTAGAAAAATAAAACAAATAAAAATAAGTGTCATTCGTAAAATCGTCATTTTACATTTTAAATTTAGAAGTTCAAACAATTTCCCAATAAACTAATTATTCTTGATTTTCTATTATCTAAGTTCATCTCTCAGCCAATGTTACGAGAAAAGCCTAGCCTCCTCATGTAATGTAAAGTCCACCAAAAGCTCATGATGATGGGCTTTTCTTATCATTTAATGGAAATAGACCGCCTTATATACTCCAATTTCTCGAAAATTCCGGTGTCAAACGTTAATAATAGAGAAGTTGAGAAATATATTTGGGTTATGATTTCTTAAAATAATTTAACTAGGATTTGTTTAAGTAAAAGGTAATGGGGAATAATTAATACCAAATATATTTATTGAATTAAGTTTAACATCTGTTAGTTGAAACTTCTTTAGTCAAAGATAATATAGGATGAGTAATGAAGATTGCGTATGAATTCATACCATATACTGGACGATATAACAGCTTTGTGCATCAGCATTTCCACCCAGCACTGAACGGAAAAGGTATATGTGAAATTGTGAACTAAACCAGGGGAATGATTTTGGCGCGAAATAAATTTTAAGTGGGGCAAGCGAGCGGAAGCAGTTGTTAGCCAATGAGGGAAGGTTTGAGAGAGAAGAGCGTGAATAAGGACAAGTTGTCCCTTACCTACTGTTGGATTGTGAGAGAGCTGTAATATGATCCACTTATATATATTTAATAGTTGTGTTACAAATCATCGAAACTCTCCAAAGTTAATATAAGACAAGTAACAATATAGTTGAAATAAAACAGAGAAAAGATGTCGATTCAGAAAAAGCAGCAAACTCAATTACGGTAGAAAATCTTGGTTTTTCTTCTGATAATATCAGAAATCAACAACGAAAACTACTGTGCGACACACTTAAATTTATACATCGAGCTGTTCAGAAAATCGAACGCCTATCATAATTCCTTGCAATAATACAGATTCCACTGCTAATTATGCATTGTGTTCATATGTCAAGGAACCCTACAGAACCCTATTATTTTCATTTTTCACAATCCAAACCAAAAATGTGTTTCGGAATTTCGATGTCTTTATTAGTTTTGTAGCTATAAAGCTCTGTTTCATTTCGATATTCCAAGAGCATCTTTTGACATTAATATTTGAAATGGGTCTTTGTATATTAATTAAGCTATTAATATATAACCTAAACGTTCATTTAGATGTTGCTAGGTATAAAGAAGAGTATTACTTTATGTCATTCCTTCCATTGCTGTTTGTTTGTTGATCGTAGTGAACTCAAAAGTAAAAACTACAGGTCCGATATGAGATGAATTAAAATTAGAATTTATCATGTTCTCTGTGAAGACGCACTAACGGTTTAGAGTGAACCCAAAGTTAAACAAACATTATAATGAATTATTTTAGGTTGTTTAATAGAACCACATGTCATGACAACAAGATCACGGAGCGTCTGATTGTAATTTCGTTAACAATTCTTAGTTTAAATTCTTCTAGCGCGGTTAGAGATAGATCACCTTAGTATTCACAGAAGTAGGGTGAGGACTAGAAGTTAAAGGGCTGTAGCAATGGCAATAATACTCCTGTGCGAGACCCGTTTTTTAGGGTTCTAGTCGGGTCTCGAGTCCTAAAAAAGCTCTTATAGAATCTTGAGTCGAGTCTTCAAAATGCTATCGAGTCCTTGAGTCAGCTTCAGAACTAGGTTTCAAGGCCAGTGTCGAGTCCTGGTAAATTGTTTCAAGTGCTAGTCGAGTTCTGATAAATAATTTCTATTTATACTATTAATATATTAATTTTACATAATTATATTGCAAAAAAAAGGAATAATTTAAAATCTACTAAAAAAGTATATAACTTATAAAATAGTGAAAATTACGAAAACGTAGGACTTTACACGACGAGCGAGCCGAGTTCGAGCCGACACTTTGGCGGCTTGACTAATTAACGAGCGAGCTTTTATAAGGTCGAGCCGAGCCGATAGGCATCGAGCCACTAAAACTCGCGAGCCGGATAGCGAGCTTAGTCACTGAAATGGTGCTTTCCTTTTACTCCTCTCCATCAATAGGGTTCCGTTGTATTTTTACATGAAATCAAGCATGAGAAAATTTGCTGTCTCTCGCCTCTAACCGTGAACATATAACGATTTCTTTACTTTTTACCGAGCGTTCTCCGGTCTTAAGTTGGTAGTAGCAATTTTTGTTAAACATATTTGTTAACCGAGCCAGCTCGGCTCGTCTCGATCATTTTGGAGCCGAGCTTTTAAAAAGCTCGCTCAGCTCGGCTAGTGGACAGTCCTACGAAAACAACACGCAAAAACAGTAATTTTAACTTTCGGTTTGCTTAACTGCATTTCTGTGAGGAAATATTTGTCCAATTACCTGTCTACTCTAATTTATAAATCGATAAAACCTCACTAGATGCCGCCCTCTGCTAAAATTTCCGGGTCACCGAATTCAAGGTAAATATTTTTGGACTTGCTAAGTCACTAAGCCTCGGTTCGAGTCCTTCTTGAGTCCAATAATATTAAGGATTTTTGAGGACTTGAAATAATTCTCAAGTCCTAAAATTTTGATTCTCAAGTCTCGATCCAGTACTTGCCTTTAATCGAGTACTTGCACAGGCCTAGGCAATAGATCCTGACACTAGTTAACTAGTTTTGGAGTGTTTGGAGACCTAGAGAATATTGATAGAGTTCCAAAATTTGTTACTTAGCCTAAAACTTTATCTCCACCTCCTCTGTGCTGAGGACCAACCTCCATATTCCGCTTGGAGTGACCCATATTTTTGGAGATAAAAATTCATGTCGAGCGAGGAATTGGGTTTCCCAAAACTTCTAGTACTCATCCAACTTCTGGTATTCAAGCTGGCAAACTAACATTATTGTTGAGGTAAAACGAAAGGATAGTGTTTAGACGCCAACCTTGTTATGAATGAATAATTATAGCTTCTGCAGTTTGCTTATCAATAAACAGCAATAATTACATATCTAGTTACAAAAGTTTGTAGGTAGTCCTCCACTGGCCTCGGAGAGATAATATTTTGGTTTTCCAACTTGTTACCTCTCTGATCAAGTGACGTATGTTACATTTTCCACATCTAATACCTTTTCTTTAGTTTCCTGAACCTCAGAGAATTAAGACTTGGATACTTGGCAGTGAGTGTCGTCTTGAAATGAATTATACAGCAAATTTGCATATAAGTATATTACGATAGTTAACGGAATTTCATGAAAAACGGAGTATTTAAAACCGCTCGCGAAGGTGTCATAAAAAGCGGGAAGGGTAAAAAAAAAAATTCGGAAATTGATTTCTTGCATCGTTGTAAAACTTATTCCCATTGAACAGAGCGATAATCAGTGGAACTTTGAATTTGGTTGCATCTTGATACTCGCGGTTTTTAATAAATTAATTAATTGCAGTTCAACTACTTCAACTAAAATGGATGGAATAAAATTAAATTAGGTGAAATTTTAGGAGAAAAATTAAAAATTTAGAGCTACTGGACCGTCCTTTAACTATACGTTACACCAGGAGTTCATAATAGCCCCCCTTCGGGGGGGAAGTACGAAACCGGTTAAAAAGCCCGTAATCTCAAAGTTTCGCCGTAAAGCTCAGCGGATTTATACACCGCTTAACTCCCAAAGAAATAGTTACTCCAATGTTTAGCACCCACGCGCATTAACTTCCACACTTCTGCTTAAGCACTATTTTTCTCTTGTGAATTTGGGCGAAAAGGGCTCGCGTCTGTCGGCGTGGTGGAAATTAAGCATTGGCTAAGAAGCTGGCTTTTCGATGGGTTCTAGTTTTCCACAAAAATTAAACGATGATCTTTAATGTTTTGTTGTGAAATGTGTGAGTGAGAATTCCGTGGTTAAATTAAAATGGTTTGGACAAATTCATTCCCAGTATCTTTAGTATAAGAATTCCATCGTGTTTGTACGTCCACCATAGTCATAATTTTTCTTAACGACGGAGATCCCAGCCAACGGAAGTTTGGGAACGAAAACCAAGGAGCATAGATACCACTACAATCTACTGTAAAGTTGTGTGTCCATCATCAGGCTAGTCCTTTCTATGTGCAACGACAAAATCTTGTTGTTCGCGATTTTTACCATTAGCTCTATGGTTAGTTTTGTACTTTCACCCAAAGGGGGTTATTATGAACTCCTGGTTACACTTAAAAGACTAGGGTATCGGATGCTAGAAATGTGTGACATCACATTCTCCTTTTATTGAACCGTGTTATATTTATATTTTAACATCGTTTAAATTATTAAAGCTATCGTAATATACGTCATTTATAATACAATGTTGTAAAAAGCAATTTATTTGCTAATGCCAATACATTAGGAGCAAGAAATAGTGGAATACGCTATGATCCTGTTAAGAGAAACTAAAAAATATTTGGCCATGATGTATAATACCAGGTTAGTTTTTTTGTAGTTTTAAGTTGTAGTATTAAGTGCAAGCAAAAATATCATATTCTAATTATAGATTTTTTGTACAGCATTCACCTTGAACCCGTTAACTACGAGTTTTTCCAGAACATGAACCCTAAAACTCCAAACTCACATGTAAGTTTATCTAGTATATTATAATAAGGGACAGAGAACTTTATTCCCTAAAGTTCTCAAGTGAGTATCTGTTTGCGTTCATTGCTTCTCCGAGTCCTAAAGCGTTGGCGATATTCAGGAGTAATTTGTACGGGATTTACATGCGCAAGTCGAGAGAGTAGTAGTAAATACCTCTAAATGCTCTAAGATCAGTTCAATTCTGTTCCATCAAATATCGCAGTACAGGCCTAATAAAGTTCTTTAAACAACACAAAAGGTTGATTTTGCTTGTTTTCTAGTTTACTCTTTATCATATAGTAAAATACGACTGAAACTAAGCCGTAAAATTAAGTTTGAATATAAACGGCATTTCTAGAGTTAAACCAAGAAACAGTTAATATAATGTGTTAAAACATTATTATATCCGGTTTTAAATGTGTTTGGATCATGTGGTTTCTTCTATTAAAGACACTAGCTAAGCAACGAACCGGGAAGAGTTTCCGGTCTATGTAGACAGTATATTTTAAATAGTGTTTGCACCTATTGACGTTTTTTATATTTAGGAAGAAGTTTTTTTAAATTATGAAAATCTCTAAAACAATTTTTAATTTGAAGTTAATCATAAACCTAAAATTTTAAGGGTCTAGGATATGACGTTTTGGCAGGTTTAATGACTAGGGGTTTGCGGAGCCAACGTTGAGAATAATTCAACCAAACGACTTGCATAACGGTCACTTAGTGTTACCATAGGTTTATAACGTATAATCCATAAGTATGACACTACCTGTACTTTTTTGTGTTAGAGACTTACTGAGAGCTAGTTCGAAAGCGGCGCGAGAACCGACTATACTTGGTTTTGCAGTCCATCTTCCTAACCGACATCACTTCATTACAAGCTCTCAGTTAGCAGTGACAAACTTATGGGACATATCTTATGATCTTATGGTGTAACTGTTATCATTGAAATTCAGTAACGACTTGTGAGTGTGCATAAAGAATAAACATAAAAGCGAACGTACAAACACCCTAGTATATAAGATGTTGCTGCTATTCATCCATTACAAATTATCCCTCCTTTACATCAAAAGCGTTAGGATAAGTATGGAGAGTCTGCTCGCCGGGTAAAATTTCCACATAGATAAAATTGCTTATTTTGATGTTTAGGTCTTGAATAAATCAGTTATAGAATACTATCTCTTACTATTTAAAAAATATTTGAATTTCAGAAAGTGGACTTTTTTATAACGCCGTTTGAATTGTCACTATTGCCAAAATTGTACCCTTGGTGTCCCAGTCACGTATATGGCAGTAGCGACACCTACTTCTTTTCCAGAACACCAGAGAAGATTGTGAAAACTACATCTGAAGTCATCACTTTTCAAGCATCGGTAAAACACTTTATGCAGCATCTACCTTTACATAAAGTCGTTCAAAACATTTATAACACTTCATATAAGGCAAACAGAAATACTAGAAAGTGAGGCTATAAGGAAAGGGTGGGCTACGTATGGCTCTCGTTGTCCCTCAGCCAAAGGAAAAAATATTTCTGGCCCCTGTGGTATACTAGGTGAAAACTAGCGGATGAATACCGAGTAGACAGGCCAACCGAAATAACTTTCCAAGCTTGGGACTACAAAAACTATCAATACAAACAATCAGAAATATTCTATCAATCAATAAGCCTGAAAATTCCATCAGTTTTCGTCGAAGAGAGGAAAATTATAACGTAATATCAAAGTAGTGATCTGTTTGGTCGACCAAAAAAGACTAGGAAGAAAGACCTGGAGTACCTCTTAAAGGGTGGGTATCTTCCCATTGCGCAGAATTCCATTAGACCGAATTCCCATTATACCGTATCCCGCCAATGTTTTTAATAAATTTAGCCCAACGGCGGGTTTGGTATTTACAATTCAAACGACCCTATTTGTCGAATTAAGCGACCCCAAAAATGCTATGTAGTTTAATTTTTATTAATGTCGTTTTTTAATGAAACGTTGTAAATACATTTTTACTGCCTTGGAAACGCCAATATTTGGTCTATTATAGTTGATATACATTATTTGTTCGGTGTGCTTAGTTCCCAGTTTGTTAAAATGGATCGTATAGCAAATAAAGGTGGATTTGTTTACGTGTATAACGGAAATTTATTTCGGCTTTATAAAAGCCTAGGCCAGTCCCGATTTTTTGTATGTAGAACCGGTGGTTGTAAAGTTAGAATGATTACTTTGGGTGAAGATATAACTCAGTCAGCTCCATCCAACTCACGCTCCGGATACTAAGGGTATGTTACAGCTAAGAGCTAAAGAATCGATGATGAGAGCCATGCAGCAAGATGATACTAGAAAACGACCTCGGGAGGTTTTCAACACCGTGTGTTCTGAAGCTAGAAAACAGGCGCTGGAGGATGCATTGAGTGTAATGGAGGTTCTACCTGAGTTTAAATCCGTACGGTCAGCCCTTTACAGGGAACAGAATAAGCGCTTACCAAATAATCCAGCCCACCGCCGAGATATAATACTTACTGAAGAATGGACGCGTCTTGCCGTTGGGGAACAGAGTGAGAACTTTTTACTTGTTGACGATGGAATAGATGACCGAATAATCGCTTTTGCCACTGATACGTTTATGAAAATCTTATGCCAGTCGTCATGTGTTTTTATGGACGGGACCCATTATGCCTGCCCAAGTCAGTTCGCCCAATTATATGTCCTTCACGGTTATTATAACGGTATAATGTTGCCACTTGTATATGCGTTACTTCCTGGACATTCGGCTGTGGTCTACAAGCGGTTTTTAAGCCTGGTCAAAGAAGCAGCTTCAGTTCGAGGATTTTCGTTTTCGCCCCCCAGTTTCCAAATTGATTTCGAGGCATCCATGATATCTTCTCTCAAGGTCGTTTTTCCGGATGCGATCATTCGAGGATGCCTATTCCATTATAGCCAGGCTATTTGGCGTGCCGCAAGTACAAAGGGGCTGTCGGTGGATTATAAACAGGACGATGTCGATCGAAAAATGATTCGTCGATTGATGGCTTTGAATTTGGTTCCCGTTGAAGAACACACTGCACTTTGGATTGAAATAGAAAAGGATTGTCGTCATGAAAACCCTAATGTTGTTTCGTTTTTAAACTACTTTGTTGAGACTTGGATGGACAACTGCTTACACCCACCAGAAATGTGGAACCACTTCGGTAATTTTCAAATGCGACGAATAACCACCTGGAAGGTTTTCATAACACGTTAAATTTGAAATTCAACGCAAAGCCAGCACCTATTTCTTTTTATCGAAGAAGTCCGAAAAATGCAAATTGAGTACACGAACCGCAAATTAAATAAAGACGCGGAAAAAAATGTGCACGAAGTTAGTTTAGCGTATAAAAATATCAACAAAAGATACAGCAATGCGGTTAATAATTATCATGAGAATGTTAAAAACCCATTGAAAAATAAAATAGAAATAGCCGTAAGGTTACTTGATTGTGTAGCTGGAAATTTCCACACTAAATTCTTATGTAAAAAGTAACATAATTAACATATGTAATTGTGCCATATAAAATTGAATATAATAGCATACAGAAAAAGTGAAAATTGGACTTGACTATTTGGGCATGGGTTAAACGTTAGGTTAGGTTAGTAATATTTTATAAATCACTTAACAATGTTACGCCTTTTCCAAAATATTGATGTTTATCTTCATTGACTTTTCGAATAATATGCCTTTTCCAAGAAATTACGGTTAGGTTAGGTTAGGTTTGGTTACGAGAAGAAGCTGGTTTGTTTAGGACGTCTCTTCCTCTTAGGAGCGGTTATACACTTCAAGTACAGTAAAACGGCTGGCTTAAAGTATTTTCGTGATAAATATAACATATAATAATAAATCAATATTAGCAATTGGTTTTATTATGTCATATTTTGCTGATTTATTACTATTTTGTTCTTATAATCCTTAGTTTTAAAATAATAATTTAGAAAATTTTTAGATCTTGTGTTCATTTTACGTAGGCCTTAAATTGTTTTAATTTTATTTAAATTTCATCGGGAAAACCCGAAGTGCTGGTTTTACGGTGCAATGGGATTGTCCCATTGGACAGAATCGTAAATCCGCCAAAGTGCGGGTTTTTCGGTCGAATGGTATTAGTTTCGGTTGATTGGGATTCGGCGCAATGGTAGTGAAGCTTAAAGGGTGTACTATGTAACAGGAGTTCCCGAAATAACAACCGCGATTCTAAAAAAAGAGCGGTTTTATGCAAAAATGCTAAATTGGAAATAGCGGCTGATGTTTGGGGAAACAGTAGTTGAAAAATTACTAGTCTTATAGCTTACCTTCTCTATTTTGTATATAAAAAACCATAACCTATCAAGTACAACCCAGCCTAACCTTTACTGTCAAGTACAAACGAACCTAAGCTTACCTATCAAGCACAACTAAAACTGGCCTAATTAACCTTACCAGACTTAATATTCCTTTAGTTCAAATAACTCAAATTACACCATCATAAACGACTATTGCTTTTTAGCCACATCGTAGTATACGATAGGCTCTTAGTTTGACCCGAGCCGTAGTAGTTGTAGTAGTGGTCGGGGTTGTCGCTTTCGTTACCGTTAGATTTTAGCTTAAAAGAAATTCGATAGTACAACACTCATAGGGGGAGCTGAGCTCGGTTAGAGATTTTATTTTAATTAAAATTCTTTTTGGTCGCAGCCCGATTTCGAACCCGGGTCGCTCACGCAGTAGTAACACACCACTGTACCACGATGGCTAGACAGAAGAGGCTAGTTTTTTTCCTCTAATTTATCTCTAAAGGGTCAGGAATGAGGGAGGGCTCTATTTATAAGTGGGGTCGGATACTTTTGAAATTGTGTGTTTTGGTCTTTATATTTCTTTTCTTTTCATTTATGTGCTTATTAAATAGATAAGGATGTGGCTACTATTAAGACCCAGCCCTTGGGCCATCTTGTGAAATCCCGGTTTGGGGAACCACGGTAATGAGAACCACTATTATGGGGTTCGCTCATATGATTATTCCCCATCTTAAGTATTATGCTGCCCACCAGGGAAAGCCTTCATTCCCCTTAGTTCCCCACTTTCTTTAATTCAATTTCTCTTTCGCAAACTACATTTTTAAAGTCAATAATTAGCGCATGTCGATAAGGTAATGGATTAAATAGCGCTATTTTTTCTGAACCTCTTAAGGTTTCATTAATGATTCCACCTGTTTTGATTGTAACATCGTTAATCTGGATGATACCGAGCTACATCTATAAACCGAAGATGACTCATGAAAGCCATAATCGCTAATGCAAAGCATTTTTGAAGCTTAAAATTTTTTTTTGGGTTTTGCGATAATTAAAACCGTTTCTGAGATAATATCCTATAAGCTATTTTGGGCGTAAAAGTTCTTGTTTTGTAAGTCGCCCACGGATACTATAAACTCTCTAGAAAAATTGGACTCTTTGTCGATGTAAAGTCAACAGCACTAGCTAGTGCATATTGGGATAATACTTTAAAATAATTCGTTAATTTCAAATTGTTAATGAAACAATAAACGAAATGCGTTTTCATAACGAAAAAGCTGTTTTAAATTTTCAGTGAGTGGTTACGTGAAAAATAGAAACTGTTGACTTTATTTTAATGCTCGTCTTTCGTTGTTACTCCAACAAAATTATTTTATGAAAGAAGCAAATTTAAAATGGTGTTAATTAATTCATAAGTTTACCAGAATGTTTACCGACCCTTGTTCAATATTTTCAGCTATGCTTGGAAATCCGATTTTGACATCGAGGCGAATAATTCTCGGTTTCTGGACTACCTTCATACTTTTCTTCGTTATTGTGCTGGGAAGTACCATGAAATCTGAATTTTCGTCAATCGAATACATTAAAGTGGATACTTTAGACGACTTGATCGAACAAAAGGATCTTCATGGGCTTTTCGTTGAGAACTCACAGGAGATTCGCTATTTGAAAACCCAGGTAATAATACATATCCGAGGTACCAAATCTTTCATTTCTTAACAAACTCAAGTTTTGAAATTTCGATCGTAGATCTTAACCAAAGAAGCGCAAGATTTACCCTAATCCTAACCATAAGTAAAATAAAGAACAATGAAAATGAAACTCGTTAAGAGAGGTTAATCCAAAGCCGATAGGTATAAACATAAAACAGTAACATCCTTTTAGAGTGGTTCACCAATTGTACATGCCATTTTCACGCCACTACCCTTGTTTACGAATTTTGCGCTGCGAAAATACTTATTATTTTTATGTCACTTATGACCGAATGAAAAAGAAAAAGATCAAATATTCTATTATATCAGGGGTAAATAACGAAAGGAGTTAGAGACGCTAGCTTCCGTAGTGTAGAATACAGTGGGACCTTGAAACGTCATAGAATTTGTAACTAACGTAGTGCCATCTTTGGAACTGTATTGTAAATAAGAGCAGAACCTTAAAAGTTTTGCCTTAAAATCTCGCGCCCCAAGGTATTTTGGGTAAAGTAAAGTGGCGGGTGTCGATGTTGTGAAGTCGTCTCATAAATCAACCCAATATAATTATTATATTCAATCGCGAGTAAACAGCGATTTAAAGAAGAAAGATAAGTCAACAATTTGCAATTTGAAGCCGGGGAAATCCTCAAAATGTGATCAAACTTGTTTTGCCGTAAGTGCGCGGTTACAGAGTCGGCCCAGTGAGCCAAGGCTTAGTGGGAACTGTGGGATCAGGATCATCGACTGTATCTGTGACTAAAGAAATTAAAACAACTAAAACTGTATTGAAGGATGCAAAAACGACATTTAATTCCATTTCATTATCGAATAAGGAATTTACCAACTTTAAAGTTGCATGTTTCTAATTCAAGTGCACCTTAATGAATACTCTTTACTCTAACCCTAACTGTCAGTTTGTCACTCAGTCGTAAGCAGACGAATACTAGCAGACAGGAGAAAATCGATATCCAGCATGCCTTTCGAATCTTTGCTGCCACGCTATTGGTTGCAAAATATCATACTTATTTTGAATTATAGGCGGCGCGACCGAGGCGTTTTCTCTTTTCTGTGTCTACGTTTGAAAGTCCCACTGTATTCTACACTACGGAAGCTAGCGTCTCTAACTCCTTTCGTTATTTACCCCTGATTATATATTGTTATGGAGTTAATATTTTCAGACAAATGAATTGCCGTTAAGCACGTCGGAAACGTGGTTTAAGAAAATAGCTCTGAGTATTTTTTAATTATTTTAAAACTATAATTCATATTGATTAATAGGAACCATTTGATTCCCGTATAACGGGTCTGATTGATCGAAGTGAAAAAAAGGGAGGCTTTATTGGTGTCCCTGATTTTCTCGGACAAGACCTTTACTTGAACACCATACTTGAAGAGAAAGGAGTCTTGGCTTCAATCTACCAGTTAATCATGCTTTCATTGGGATACATGGTCAAGGGTAAGGTTTGGAGAAATTCGAAAGTTAGAGGAATTTCAGTCTAATTTATTTTTTTGAAAGAAATATTGAATAATGAATATTTTAAATAAGAACCATATGTATGTTTAAAAATTTAAAAAGGATAATAGAAATTATTCTACGATGACAACGACAGATGATCATAAACTACTAGTACCACCGGAAGTAAGATAAGGGACTAAGAGTAAAGTGCTCTAGCATAGACTAAACTAGTAGCGGTTGAGAGGGGCGTAGACTGTGTATCCATCCCTTCATCTGGGCGTGCTATAAGAGGAGATACGGCACGCGTCCAGTAGGGGGGTGTCACTGAGCAAAGAGATAGAAGGGTATGACGTTTGCATACGAAGAACTGCCATTACTCAATTGGTAATAGATCCTGGCACTAGGAAACAAATTTGAGGATTTTATGCCACTTACATTGCGCCTACACTAGAGAGAAAAAAAATTGGTCGAGTTGCAAAAATATTTCCTACCCCCTTCCCCTGAACCTGAAGCCGCGGAACACGGACGCCGGTGCTTGAATCTAGTTCGGCCGTCTACTGCCGCGAGCGTCTCACGTTTTGAGGGGAAAATTCAGACACTGCTACCATAGGGCCAACCTGTGGTGTGTTATCAAGAATATTCACTTTCGCCTAGTGAAGAGTTTGTTTACCTCGATACTTCTAGTTTCTTATTCTACTTCTGGTACCACCTAACTGTTTATAGTTTTATGGTCCTCTCTTGTAATTTTTTGGACACAGGTCTAACACGTAGGGTATTATAAGAGAATTTAATTGTTCGTATATTCGTAAATATAACAGATGATAATTTGATTTCAAATTTGAAAAATAAATAAATCTTTTATCTTTTACATATAAATTTGAAAAAGGTACTTTAGCACTTTCTTTTAGTTAAGTAGTCTTATTCGTGTGTCCAATAACGAAAAAGCTCTTCAATCCTCATTACCGACGTTAACTTAGTGAGTTTAAATTAACATGGAGTAAAATTATTTATAAAGATGGAGAGATAGATCAAAAGAATTTTGGGAAGATCTACATGAGTGAAACCGCTTTAAACACAAATTCGTATGTGTTTGTTATGACCTATCCCTTCGCTGACGATCACGACTACAAACTTCGTGAAACGTTTAACATTATGTGAGTTGCAATATTTTTGTGACCTACTGGAAACTAATAATAACTTGGTTTCTCACTTCATTACTAATTTTCAATATCAGAAGTCTGAAATCGTAACTCAATAGTCAAAACTCTTAGATAATGACAATATCGTTAGCTCTAGAGTGATTCGGTATTTCAAGATAAAGGGCTACGTTCAACAACCCTCAACGGTAAAAAGCAGTTTCGTTCATTTTGGCAACACTACGTCATGAACTTCTGCAATGCATTTTTGGTGCGTTCTTGAGTTTCGATTCAAATGGCGTCTGCTGCATCATTTTCAAACAGCTCGCAAAGAACCAACGTTTAACGAATTTCTTTAAAATTAAATTCGCTTTCGAAAGAATTTGGCGAAATATTTTTGAGAGCCAATTAGATTGATTTCTTTAATAAAAGCTCTTTCAAAATTTGGAAAATTTTGGAAATACTTCATGAATTATCCTCCACAAAATTTTAGTCTCCATTGCAAATGACGTCATAAAACAGA
This sequence comes from Phalangium opilio, assembly GCA_019434445.1. Taxonomy (NCBI): domain Eukaryota; kingdom Metazoa; phylum Arthropoda; class Arachnida; order Opiliones; family Phalangiidae; genus Phalangium; species Phalangium opilio. The sequence continues at coordinate 79,314 of JAEQBA010002515.1, forward strand.
TGTGAAACAAAATAATGTAATCACAAAACCGTTTATGGCGTTGACGATCCGATTAGCACAGTGACGTCAAATCGGAAATGTAAATTATTTTTTTATAAAAAATACTTACACCGTTACGCTGAGTGCTGCGTCCGTTGTGAGTTGTTGAACGCAATAAAATAGTAACCCGGTATATGCATTAAGAATATCGTTTTAAATTTTAGATTTGTTTATTTTATCAATATAATTTAGGAATAATGCATACCACTTGATAATAACACAACTTCGATCATACAACTTGATGTCAGAAGGCTAAAGGCATTGGGTCAAATCAGAGAGACTTTATAATACGGAGTGGAAACTGAGGAGTATTATCTACCTCAGAAATCACGTGATCAACAAAACTGGCCAGTATAATTGTTTGTGACCCCTCCCTCTAGGGCGGTTCTAGAATGATGCGGGAGGGTCTCTAGGGGAGATGGACACTACCTTTTTAGGGAAAGGGAAACATCTGATTTAAAATAACTTGAAATGGCGCCAGTCGCACTCGAAATCGCACACCCTTATTAGGAAATTGTCCACGTACAACCAACAGTGATTGAGTACAAACTTAAAAATTAAAGGAGCGTCACATGACCGGAAATTTACCTGGCCAGTTTTAGCGTCGCATCCTACTTGTTTGAGCAACATAGTATTTAGCACTGTTAAGGACAAGAGCTTCTACTCCCTATTATAAATTCTCTCTGGTCGAATGTTTCATCTCAAATGATAATAAAACATTAAAAGCCTAAGGCAAGGCCGAATTTATTCTCTGTAGAGTGAGCAGATTTGAACACCTCAAACCTCTAACTCTGGGCTACCCATATACAATTTCACCCCTATTTCTTACTTTTTATTCATTTTATGTTTCGGTTACACGAAGAAATTTTTGTAGTAATATATATTAGATATGACCTGATTCGTACATGTCTCTATTTGCTGCTCTCCTGGGCTGAGTTAATTACATTTATTCTTCACCAAGATTATTGATAAAGCTGCGTTCTGGCTTGGAATTTTTTCTATTTATAATGTGTTGCGGATCTTCGAGATCTTTACGTTGCAGCTTTTTGAATTAGAGTTAATGACAAAAAGGTCGTATCGTCCCTTGGAGTTGTATTATTACCCTTTGAAAATTCATAAAACGAAATCTCCTCCACGGAGTTGCAAGTGTTCCACCTTGTGAAAACACCAGTTTTTATAGTTTAAATAAATGTTTAACGTTTTATTAGGAGCGCTCATAACTTTGAAACTGTCCCACTCGGCTCCATGGATTTCGAATTCAATTACAAACTGCGACAGTTTTTCTGGAAAATGCCACCAGACGAAGTGAAAGGATTTAGCCTGAAAACCTTGGAGGCTGTATTCAAGATTCTTGTTTACGGAAATGCTTTGGCGTTTCTCGTATTGGTAGCGGAACTTTCATTTCAAGTTGCCACAGCCTCAAAAAAACGGAAGCGACCATATCCACTATTTTAGAAAAGAGTACGCAACTTATGGCGTGTATCGTTTACTGGTCGCGATTTACTCTATTGATTAATCTAATCCACCAGCAATCGTTCACAGACTGCTCTTGAAATATAATATGCATCATTTCCGGAGCTGCTTAAAAGTTTCTTCTTTTTCACCTAAGCGTCTTTACAGATTTAGCGAGCGATCTGTCGCTCTATACAGACCAGTTGTGAGCGAATCTCGGGCCGAATGGACAGAAACTCGTTAATAGCTCACAAAAGATCACGATTAACCTACAGATCTTTTCGAACACTAATAACTATATCTTAGTAAAGCGGCCTATTTAATTTTCCGCTTCGCAATATTTCCGACTTTAAAACGTAAACATTTTAACTAATCAAGCTCAATTTTTTTGATATCCGAGTATTTGAAACCCCTAATAACAAATGTTAGTTTAAAATAGTACCTAGTATCAAAAACGGATTTATGTACTAAGAACGTCGGATCATAGCTTTAGCCTCTGTTACCATCCTCGCATACTTTATTGAGAAACTTCGTCTGATTATATTTTGACTCCACCGACAAATTTTGTATATAGCGACTTCTCGTCATTCTTATCTCTATTTTCGTGGTAAGATATTTTTTTCCGAAAGTGCGCCAGTGGTAAAAAGGTTAAGTGGACAACAATGCGATATAACTCCCGATTTAGTGGAATTCAGTTTCAAAGTTAAGAATATATATAATTGATGTCTCTTTAAATATTTTCTTTAAGTACTGGTTTTTATTTCTTTGTACTATAATTATTATTCTAGGACAATTAAAAATTATTATTATTATTTACTTGCCTTATGAAGTATCTATATTTAAAGCCTAAAATATAAGAGGGTTATGCCGATAGATGGAGAGCGCGAGTTAAATTAAAAGCCACTCCCATCAAAACTTACAAAGTAGTCGAGGATGGGTAGGGAATTTGCTACGTTCAACGTTCTTCTTGCATAAATCCGTTTTTGCTAGTATAAAACTTGTACTCCATAAAAATTCTTAAAGACGCCATTCAGAGCAAAATAAATGTTCAAACAATGTTGAGAAAATGAAATTATGGTGAAAAAACTATGATAAGAATTTTTTCAAATACTTCACGGTTTATAATCATGTCTTCAAACGTGAAAATTTGATTATCTGTACTTGACTTGACTATCAACGCCCAGTCAAACTCACTTTGCTTTCTCGTAGTTTTCATATGCAAATAAGAAATATTTCAACTACTCGTTTAATTACCTTAACAGCGCCTGTAAATCCACTACCCTTTAAACCTGCATTACACCTACGAGGTAGGAGGTTGTTGGCTAAGCTTTCCACCCTGTATGTTATATTTCTCATAATAAACACACATGTAAATAATATTTTCAATTTACCTGTATCTTAAATTTCTTTGTTCGTCTACATCGTTAATAATTTTATTGGACGCGATACGTAATTTCTAATTAATAGATTAAATTAAAATAAGTAAGGTAATAAATATAAATCTGATAATACACGTTTTCATAAAGAATGTTTGTATCCATGTTTTAAGTATTGTTTTTTTCGAAACTGGATTTTACCTGGAAACGCATCAACCTTAACAAATTTAATTAAGTGTCATACTTATTGTTTTATGTTACTTATGACATTGAGTATATTTCATTGTTTTGAAAGAATAATTTATATATATATATTTTTTTTGCAGTGACCGCGCTAAACATTTTAACGGAAATTGATAAATAAATGTAAAATATATGTATGTATTTTCAAGGTTTAGATAATTCATACTGAACCTCGCAGATCCGGTCACTTTTGAAAAATAAAAACTAAACGTACCTAAAATTAATTGTTCCCAATGAAAATGAGATAAGGACTAAATCTAAAATTCAAATTTTATTAAAAACCGTTTTCAAAACTAAAAACATTTTTTTTTCAAATTCCACAATTTGGCATTTTTTACTTACTTTTGCCTTTATCTTTACAATGTATGGTAGATGGCGCCTACTACTCAGATTGATAGAAATTCAAAGAATCTATATTTCAATCAAAATTGGACGCGAACCCTTGATAGTCAGGTAGCAGTTGTATTTTACTTGCGAAAATTTGCCAAGTTTGATTTTTCACGTGGAATAGCTTAAATTTATTTTTAAAAAATATTAAGCCTGTCATATAAAAAATCTGAGACCAAGGTCAATTAGATTTATTAATTTAATTGAAGGAAATATTTAAACAAATGTTGCCGACATTATGTGTACATTAGGCAGATTTTTAGCGACCAATAAATTATTTCTAATAAACACTACCTTTTAGCAACATTTTTTCTATATAATTGACTTAAAGATTTCAATTAAATTATTTAAGTTTATTACTAGGAAATGCAATCTGTATGATTTTGAAGATATTTAACTGTAATAATAATTATTTTAATTATTTTTAACTGTAATAGTAATTATTTTTGATTCAAATTCCTTCGAACATGGAAGAAATCAATGGCTACTAAGCCTTTGCATGAAGCAACTACATCAAAACGCGTAGTGCCTGGGTGTTTTAATGATGACAGAGATAATTCGTTAACGTTTCACGGTTTCCCAAGTGATCCGAGCCTGAATGAAAAGTGGATAATTCAAATAAAGCGACATGCGCCAAGCTTTGTTTTCAAAAAGTATATGAGTATTTGTTCTACTCATTTCACTAATCAGTGTTTTGAGAGAGTACCGGAAGTTATGGAAAAGTTGAAAGCCTCGTGTAGCTCACTCCCAGATATGAGGTCCAATTTGTTATTAAAATTTAAAAGGATCGGTTCCATCAATTTTTCAAGCTTCTGATTCTGAATGCCAACAAATACCGCCTATGCGACATTTAAATCTTTCTTCTCCTTCTTTTAAAGACCCAAGTTTAAACCCGGAAAGAAAACGCCGAACAATGGTAAGGTAAATGTCATTTTACCTCATAATATATGTTTAATTGTTAAAAATCCTCTTAGGAAAGTGTTAGTGCTCGAAGCGCTTTCATTCAAACTACCCGCAAAAGTAATGGGTTTCGCTGTAGATTTCCAAACTCAAACTCCAATTAAAAGAACTGTCACTCTTGGTATACTAACATTTAAATTAGCATTAATTTACATTAAAATGTGCATATGGAACAATTTCCTCTTTTTTTGCAATTAACATTTTGTTTAGAGTGTCAAACTGAACCGCAGAGTAATCCAGTAGTATTACAAGATCAATCTTGTCAGAAACATTTTCCAAGGCCTGAAACTGAGGAATTTGAAATGAGTCTAGATGAAAAGAGCTTCTTAGGTAGCGAACCAGATGAAGGTGAAACCCTCAATCCTTTAGACCAAAGGTACACGCCTTCTGAATTGCCAGAAGATGATATAGAGGAGTAAGTTACAGGGGTACTGATTTAATTATTAAATCTAATTGCAATAAGTTTCATTTTGTATTATTTTAAGGGTTTTGAGGTTCAATCTGGATTCCAATATGGTTATGAAAGAGAAAAAATTTATAGTGTTTGAAAGCGGGATTCTCCAGCTTTTTCACTTTTGTTTCCGGTGCTTATTGCCGTGCAAAGTGACTACCTGCACATGGGGCTCTTTGTTGACCATACAAGCCGTTTGTGAGAAAGCGCACAGTCAATGCGTGGAAAAGTTAACCCATGTTAGGTCAAAAGCCTATGGGAAACATTCTCATTGCCGCATCAATCTTAATTTCTGGCCTAAACCCCACACCAGCCCTACGAATGTTCAAATTTGCTGGCATTGAGTGCATCAGTCGTACTACATTTTTCCGAATCCAGCGAAGTTACTTCAAAAAATTCTAGAAGTAAAAAATAATTCTCTTAAATAAGTCGAGGCCGCATAGATTTCAAGATTTTCAACCGTCCACAACTTGGGTTCCGTTATACGCATCGAAGTTTATCTAGTTTTGTTTTAAAAAATTTAGAATGACTTTGTTAGGGCGTCATGGAGTACCAACTGTGACAGCTATTTTATTTAATTTTCCCAAAGGATGTTTTCACTCCTGGCTTCGTGTTTAAAAGTAAATAAATTAGCTATAACAGTTGGAACTCCATGATGCCCAAGCAAAGTCATTCTAAATTATTAAAAACAAAACCAGATGAAGCTGTGATGCGCATAACCCGAGTTATGGACATTTGAAAATCTTGAAGTCTATGAGGCTTCACCTTAAAGCTTTTGGTATTTTGCTTAACGTTTTTAACGAAACTAGGTTTGGCAGGAGGAGCAAGTTCGATTATTTAACTTGCTAAAAAAAAGAACCTAAAGCTCGGTGGAGACGCGAGATCTGATTCGCCAGGTTTCAGTGCCAAATACGGAACCTACGTTTTTTTTTGAAAGCCAAATAAGAAAAGTTATTCACTTGGTTCTAATTCAAGTACGGCTCATGGGTAGTAAAACATACTGGTAAACAGGAAGTTAATTTCTTTCATAACTTAGAGCACTGAAGTAAAATAACAGCGTGGCAATGGAACTCGAGGGTTTGAAGCGTGGAATAAAATATATAATTGAATGTGGCTTGAAAATCGCTTCCATAGTTACTGATAGGCATGTTCAAGTCAGATCATACCCCAAGAAATTCCATCCCAACATAAAGCATTTCTTGACTGTTGGCACATGGTGAAAATGACGAAGGCTTGTCTAAAGTGTATTTTTCCAACTTGAGTAGCTTTGAAGAAGAAGATTAATGCCGCCGCCAAAATTAAGGAATGTTCACTTCTAAATGACTGGAACAAAAGCATCCAGAATCATATGTATTGGAGCGCGACCTCTAGTAGCGGGAAACCCAACATAATTAAAGCAAAATTCATGTCAGTGCTTCGTCACATTGCCAACATTCACCAAGGTCACGGAAAACCGTTTCTCAAATGTAAACATGGCGACTTCGCCTTGGACGGGAAAGAAAGAGAATGGCTGACCCTAGGTAAGTAAAGGTTTTCGGTTTTCGCATTATACTATCAATAATGGAAGCAAATCAATAAATTTTCTATGTATAGGAACTCCAGTCTTCGAGAAATTAAAAAAAAATTATTAGTGGGTATGAAAAGCATGTTCTACAAATCTCTCCTGAAACTCAAACGTCCAGCGTTGAAGCATATAATTCAGTACTTATACATTTTGCTCCGAAAAATACTCACTACTCATACAATGGCATGGAAGAGAGGTTTATTACTAATAAAGAAATGCTATAATAACGAATAAACAAATAAAAATTATATTATCTGTAGGATGTTTTTGGCAGCGCTTCACTTCAATGAAAATTTGGAGAAGATTCAAGCTAAGACCAAAGATGGGAAATTAAGATGGAATGTTTATTTCCCAAAAGCTAAAAAAGGAGAGTACTCGGTTAAACCCATAATGCAAGCATCGACATATGGTATACATCTTGCATGAAGAAAAATTAAAAACCAATTGTTATAGAATATGTGGGAACACTAATGCAAAACCTGGTGGAAAAATGCAAAAAATCGTACAATAAAGCTCTTGCTGACAGTAATAGTACTAGGTCTACGACACCCATGCTGTTATCCGCTCAGTCTGAACATCCTGATAAGCAAGAAGCGGTAGAAAAATATAAAACGAAGAGGAGATTTTCGCATTGAAACGTTTTTTTTTAAATATGATTTTAATATGATTAAATAAAAAATAAATATTATAACAAAATGCATACGAATGAAAATACATTTTTAACTTTATCTTGGGCCTGGTTCCGAGAACCCTCTTTAATCATCTGAGGGATATTCCCTTCTTATACGCGAAACAGCACAACTCGGAATTGGTCTTCTTACTCGTCTTCCCAAAACTCGGTGTATCCAACGAGTATAGAGTCGATTAATTAAATATCTATACACTCTAGAAATGAAAATTATCATAAGAAATAATTATATTTCTTGTTTAAAGAAAACAAAACCCCTTTATTTAGCAGGCATATTTTGCCCACTAGCGGTTTGTTTTGGGAGTCATCCATTTAATTTCTTCAACTAAATTATTGAATGTTTTATTTTTACTGATTAATTTCATCCTCAGCTGGAACAAAATTATTTTCCCGAAATTCATGAAACAAAATATCTAAAATATTTCGTCGCATAATGTCATGGAAAGTATCTGTCTCTATTACACAATTTAAAGGGCCAATTTCTGCAATTAATCTTTGATTCGGATGCTTTTCGTCTCTACAACAGAAACTTTCTTCGGCAGAAGGCATCACAAAACAATAACCGCAATTACACCTGTAAAATGACACCATAATTTCTGGCTTAAAACAGATTTTCACAATCTTGAGACGTACCAATTAGTGTTTTGCAATCGAGGGTGATCTTGTTCCATTGGAATATCTCCCAATGGGACATTAGCAACATTTTCTGCAACTGGTAGTAGAGGTTCAAACTGATAAGGCTGAAGGCCGAATTCTTCCCCTTCATCCGAGTTTGAATATTCATCTTCATTAGATTTATTTATCACAAAGGATTCTCCTGAATCTAAGCTATTCATTGACTCGTATTCACTGTCCGAGTCAGTGCTACTTTCATTTTCTGACTCAACATCACTTGCTTCTAAATCTGACATAGCTAGTCTGAGACTCTAATTTGATTTCGCGAAATTCGCCGAATTTATTGTAGCAGACGACGTTTTCGGTTTTTCCTACTATACAGCCTACTACTACCCGAAACCTCCTGTTCCACTGGCAAACCAATCATATGAATTTCCCGTACATACGGGTTAGATAATGGCGGATGCTTCAAATTGAGCCGTTAGAAATTCAAAATTTTAAACACGTTTATCTCTATTAAAATTTTTTTTTAACATTTTAAGTTTCCCCCATAATTTTACGAATAATTTTCAACATAAAACCAAAGATAGATTATACTAAACCGAAAATGTTGGTTCTATCCCTTTAAGATATTCCACAAGATTGGTATTAATAGATTTTTAAATTTCAAAATAAAATATGATCGAAAAATTTAGGTAGTCTATAAAAAGGAACGTAGTTATTTATAAAAGCTTATAAGCAAAAGGTTGTTAAAATTTAAAAATAAACACTTAAGTATGCAATAAGAGATATTGAAGTGAACAAAAACAATTTAGATTATAACCACTCCAGGTATTACATGCTTCTTCTGGGGACTTGTGTCAAAATTTCTAATAGGGTAACCATCGGTTTGTTAAAAAAGCTCGACACACAGATCAGACATCACGTTAGATCTTTGTTTCGGATGCCCCACGAATGATGTGCCGTTGGCGTACTTTCATGCGCCTGTCCGTCTGGGGGTTTGGGTATTCCGTCTTTTCGATGGAAGATCCCTTCTCTCACATTCGCACGCTTGTCATCGCTTCAAACATCTCACGATGCTGCGTTGCGTGGGATAACAAATTCTAGGTTCTTTCAAACCCATTTTCGTAGAATCTAGCGGATGACCCTGGATAAGGGGGTCCCTATTCAATCAAAAGCGGCTCTCGACAGTCGATGATCCGAACTCTTATATCGGTCCGTTGATGGTTAAGGCCTCCGCTACTGCCAAGAGGTGCCATCTTCTAATTCTTGTATCACCAGTGGCGGGGGTAACATGAGTGGGAACGAATAAATCCAGGCCTTAAAGCTAAGGATTAATTCTTTGCCTACCGGAGCGCGCACGACTAGAGGGCAATCTGGCCCTACCCATTGCCGCGCTGGCTTCCGCCTTCCAGGTGGTGTGTCGGCGAAGGAAACTTTACCCCATGTGCTGCAGTGCTGCCATCGGACGTACGGAGCCCGTATTAAACGCCACGATTGGATCGTGGCGCGTCTCTGCGACTTCGCTAAGAGGCGACACCATAAGGTGTGGATGGAGGCCCACCATCGCCTCCCGGATGGCTCCATTCTTAAGCGAGACATCGTTCTCGCTGCGAGAGATCGACCCAAAGCCATCTGCCTGGATGTCCAGGTAGTTGCCGATGCCGCCAACCATAATCGGGCTCACGAGCTAATGATGGATAAGTACCGCCGTTCGTCTCCTTTGCGCGACCAGATCTGCGCTCTAACCACAAAAACATCTGTTGATTTTCGGGAGGTAACGCTGACGTGGCAGGGCGCCTGGTGCAGCCAATCGGCGCGTTACCTGTCCGAACATGTTGGTTTATCGAACGCCCATTATCCATCGTTGGGCGCGATTCAAGGTGCATTAAGGTGCTGGACTTGGTTTAATCGTCTGACGACAGTCACAGGACTTGCGATGAGCCAAGGTAGAGGACACTTTGATGCGGGTTAATGTATCATTATTAATTGGATTTCCGTTTATTTTACGCTAAGTCCAAATTGTAACTTTTTCTACCTTTTTTGTATTTTTTTCCATTCGGTACTTTTTCTAATTGCCCAAAAAAAGAGCATTCATTTGGTGAGCCCTACCATCTAGTGGCGAATTTACGTAGTTCCCTTCAAGGAGCGTGACCGTATGAAACTAGCCAAATGCCTCGTCATCTAATAAGTGACACGCATGAATGGACTAACGAGATTCCCACTGTCCCTATCTACTATCTAGCGAAACCACAGCCAAGGAAACGGGCTTGGAAAAAAAAAAGCGGGGATAGAAGACCCTGGAGGACTTGACTCTAGTCTGACTCTGTGAAGAGAGATGAGAATTGTACCATAAGTGGATAGTTGCTCGTGGCCGCCGGTGAAATACCACTACTTTCATCGTTTCTTTACTTACTCGGCGAAGCGGAGAGCTGACGCTAGGTGCAGGTTACAAAAGATAATTATGAACCCCGAGAAAAGGGTCCCTAAAATTGTAGGTGGTGAAATACTCGCGACCTTCGAAGAACATTTCACCGTGTTTCAGCTGCAAACCCTAGATATCGCTAAATTAGAGAGTCAGGTAGCACTTTTAACTGATTTTAGAGCCGCGTACACCTCCGAAGTCAGACCTGAAATAGTTAAAGAATATATTAATTTGTTAGATAGTCCAGGGATGGAGAAGTAACGCGTTTTGCAAACACCAAACAACGCTGATTTTAAATTAGTTACTAGGAAAGAGCGAAACATATCAGGCGCAAAGTCAAACACCCCGAGCAATAATATAAATAGGAACACTAGCAAAGACTTTAACAGTAAAAACGGTAAAAAAGCTAAAAGATTAACAAAACTAGCGATAATAAAAATAAAGTAGATAGCAATGATAAAAAAGCAACAATAACAATAACAAAAACAAAAAAGATAAAAATAACACCGCAATAACAAGCAAAGGGAAAACTAAGCAGCCTAAGTTCGTTCTAGAGGACTTTACCATTATAGTTTATCCAAAGGAGCAACCCCTAGTTAATATAACGAATCCGAATGAAGAACCCGTCCGTACAAGGGACTAGTAGCGATGTGATTATCGCAAGCGAAAAACTGATAGAAGGGACTAGTATTGTGGTGACCACCTCTGAGGATATAATTAAGCTGCTGAAAGCTAATCATGATCCCGGTAATCAAGGCATCTCTGTAAAAAATATGAGGGCATATAGGAAAAACGGGGTAGTTATCCACTTAGAGACTCTAGATAATTTAGAGACACCCAAGGCCGATATAGAATCCTAGAAATTAATTGTTTATAGCTCCAGTAGGTATAATCCTAAAATTATAATTAGGGAGGTTAGTTCTGATATATTAGAAAAGGGGAATGGGGCATTTGTATCAGACGGCCTTAAGTTGCTCTTCAGTTATGCTTCTAAGAACCTATTATGAGTTTGTCTTTGAGGTAGTTCCGAATAAGTTTAAAGGTCTACTTGAACTGGGGAAGGTTAAGTTGGGGTGGGAAATTTGCCCTATAAAGGAGTACTTTAGAATTCAAAGGTGCTTTATGTGTTGTGGAATTGGCCACACCCAAAAAAATGTAAGACCACTGAACAGTTATGTACAGTCCCGGACAAAGGTTTCTGGACATTTTCATTTGGCTGCTATTTTGTTCCTATTTGAGCTTGAGTAACAAAATAGGACTTTCTAAATAGGCTGACTTCTCAAAATTATTTTACAATTAAAAATGACACTGTGGCGCTAATAAGGCGTAAGCCATAGTGGAAATAGTAATGCCCCCCGATAATGACGTTACGAAATAATGCTTCAAATGGATCAACAATGCTAACGTTGCACGCGACTAGTCACGTAGAATTCAAACCTGTTTTCAAATTGTAAATCGGTTCAGAAAATCAAACGTTATGACAAAAAACGTGACCTTCAAAACAATAGCAAATAAGCTTAACGATTATTAATTTTATCTATATCAACTTAGCTCCGTATTAAATATTACGATCAGAAAAACAAGATGTTCCAAACCGAGATTTTTTATTTCCACACTGACATATGAGAACTTATGAATTATACTCAGTCTTCAGAAATGGAGGGTTGTTGGTGGCGGTTTGTAAAGGTCTAAATATTTAGATAAAGATTTGGATATGTTTAATGATTTTTTATAATTTTCTAGTTGCTAATACAGAGGGGATAATTCATTTTACGGATATTTTACGGCAGATGGCGTTATGTGTTGAATCGGTATTAAAAGTTGGACGAGCCGCGGTATTGAATTATGGACAGTGTTTCAAGAATATACTTTGAGAAAATTTAAGGAGCAAAATAAGTGGCATGACTAAAATACAGGTGTAACAGAGATAGATTATGGAGCAAAATAGGTGGCATGACTAAAATACAGGTGTAACAGAACTCATTTGACGTTCGGTGATTAATGTTTGCACGCTTGAGAATTTGATGTTGAGAAATGCTCTGAAAATAATATTGTGGGAATAATATTTCGACGGTGAATTCATGAGGATGGTTGAGAAGGCATATTGTTCAATTCAAAGTGGATATTTATATCCGATGAGAATGGTTTGAATTAAAATAATATATATATATAGAGGTTAAATTATTCGCATGACATGAAAATATTTTACGACGTGGATAATTTTAACATATTTCCCGCTTTCTCGGCTTTACTCTGCAAGTTTTCTTATTCCCAGCACATTTTAAACGTGATAACTATCCCTTTAAACCTTACTTAAGAATTTGGTTTTTTGAAAACTATGGCTGTTTTTTGAACATAGAGCAAAAGAGAGAGAGAGAGAGGCCCTACAAACGATAAACAGCACAGCGTTTGCATTTGTGTCTTGTTTAAGCGTATAAAGGTTGGTCTATATATTTTTAAGCTTAGAGTAGACCAATTTCATCACCCACTCGCCTGCCATTGGATCGCCAGCACCCTCTGCGCCTTCCACTGGATATCCAGCACCCTATCGCCTGCCACCGGAAATACAGCACCCTATTCGCCGGCCACCGGATAGCCAGCACCCATTTCTCTGCCACCGAACCGCCAGCATCCATTTCTCTGCCACCGGATCGCCAGCACCCATTTCGCCTGCCACCGAACCGCCAGCATCCATTTCTCTGCCACCGGATCGCCAGCAACCATTTCGCCTGCCACCGGATAGCCAGCACCCACTCCGCCTGCCACCGGATATCCAGCACCCTCTCCGCCTGCCACCGGATATCGAGCAACCTATCGCCTGCCACCGGAAATACAGCACCCTATTCGCCGGCAACCGGATCGCCAGCAACCATTTCGCCTGCCTCCGGATAGCCAGCACCCACTTCGCCTGCCACCGGATCGCCAGCACCCATTTCGCCTGCCACCGAACCGCCAGCATCCATTTCGCCTGCCACCGGATCGCCAGCAACCATTTCGCCTGCCACCGGATCGCCAGCAACCACTGCGCCTGCCACCGGATAGCCAGCACCCACTCCGCCTGCCACCAGATCGCCAGCACCTATTTCGCCTGCTACCGAACCGCCAGCATCCAATTCGCCTGCCACCGGATCGCCAGCACCCATTTCTCTGCCACCGAACCGCCAGCATCCATTTCTCTGCCACCGGATCGCCAGCAACCATTTCGCTTGCCACCGGATCGCCAGCAACCATTACGCCAGCCATCGGAAAGCCAGCACCCATTTCTCTGCCACCGAACCGCCAGCACCCATTTCTCTGCCACCGGATCGCCAGCACCTATTTCGCCTGCCACCGAACCGCCAGCATCCATTTCTCTGCCACCGGATCGCCAGCACCCACTTCGCCTGCCACCGGATAGCCAGCACCCACTTCGCCTGCCACCGGATAGCCAGCACCCACTTCGCCTGCCACCGGATCGCCAGCACCCATTTCGCCTGCCACCGAACCGCCAGCATCCAATTCGCCTGCCACCGGATCGCCAGCACCCATTTCTCTGCCACCGAACCGCCAGCATCCATTTCTCTGCCACCGGATCGCCAGCACCCACTTCGCCTGCCACCGGATAGCCAGCACCCACTTCGCCTGCCACCGGATCGCCAGCATCCATTTCGCCTGCCATCGGACCGCCAGCATTCATTACGCCTGCCACCAGATCGCAAGCACCCATTTCGCCTGCCACCGGATAGTCAACACGCACTTCGCAATTCACCGGATCGCCAGCCCCGCTTCGCCTGCCACCGGATCGCCAGCATCCATTCCGCCTGCCACCGGATCGCCAGCATCCATTCCGCCTGCCACCGGATCGCCAGCATCCATTCCGCCTGCCAACGGACCGCCAACATCCATTTTGCCTGCCACCGGACCGCCAGCATCCATTTCCCCTGCCACCGGATCGCCAACACCTATTTCCAGGGTTGCCAAAAACCGGATTTTTCCTGAAAAGTCCACTGGTCTGGCTTTTTGCTGGTTAAAACCGGATTTTTCAAAAATTACTCCTAGGAGTGCCAGAAATAAGCAAGTAACAGTTTTTTGCTTATTTACTGCACTCTTGAATCATAAGCCGTCGTCTGCTACAAACAGTACTATTAGAAAATCAGTCTCACTCAGCCATTTTGTGTTTATAACTCATCTTAGATGTTTTGTTTAGCTGTAGTTTCTGTAAAAAGATAAAAAACCGTAAAACTAACAATACTTGATAGTTTTTTATCATGCCTAAATCGGGTGGGCATAATAGTGGTGGGAAATTGATCCAGTATGGATGGAAGTATGAACTCCCAAATGAAGATGATACCGATGGTTCTTCATTAAGTTCAAAAGCCAAATGCAAACATTGTGGAGCTGAAGTTAGTGCAGGAGCAGAAAGGATCCGTTCTCATTTGGAAAAATGCACTAAAGAAACCGAGGGGTAACACTGAAATTGCAACCTGGTCACCTGGTTCTTCAGAATTGTCTCCTGCAGCTCTAAGTACCAGTGAAAGTTTATCTTTTGCTGATGAACTGTCATTTTCAACTTCTTCTTCTGCTCCTTGTACACCTAGCCCTAGTCCTACATTTGGTCAATTGGACAAATTGAAGAAGGCCAAGTTGAAGTTACTGAAACCTAGTAATCAGTCACGAATAACAGAATATGGAGTTCAAAACATGCTATTGATAAATCAATTGCTAAATTTTTCTTCAGCAACAACATTGCTTTCAATACAGCTGAAAGTGTATTAAGAAAATCCCGTCAGGGATTTTCTATTTATACTCAATCCGAAATGCTAATGTTAAACTCTATGGAGCTTAATATTATGAGGTGGAAAAATTTTCGCGACCAAGGGGGTACACTTTTTTCACAGCCTAACTTTACTGCACTAGCAAAGGCTGAAAAGGTATAGTATCTCATTTCTCGTAGCGTAAGGTTAACTAGGCGTTTTTGTATAGGTTTCAAAAAAAATATTTTTAAACCACGCGCTAGCTCACGCGCCAGCACGCGCTGCATTTCAATAAGAGTTTCAATTCAAATCTCGCGCTGCATTTCAATGAAAGTTTCAATTCAAATCTCGCGCTTAATTTCACCATTTTGATTCTCTAATTAAGTTCACGTGATTTTTTTAAAACTTTTTGGGCCTACTTTTTGACTTGCTAAACCTAAAGTAAGATTGCTAAAAGTAAATTATTACCATAAATCAATGGTATTTTCCATCGGATACGTGGAACATATACGAAGCATTATAATTTCTGAACTGCAAGTTAAGACAATACTGAATGTGGATTAAAGAAAAGGAGCGATGGTAAAGTTCAAATACTGTGTCTACCCTGGATGCCGAAACAATTCACGACAAAAAATGTAAGTGAAACATTTTTCCCATTTCCAAAGCCCAGAAAACATAAAGAGAAATGTTTAAAATGGCTTCAAATTTGTAATAAATGGTGTCCATTGACTGATGTAAAGGAACACTGGTTTGTCTGTTCTAAACATTTTATGGGTGGCAGAGGCCCAACTGAAAGAAACCCAGACCCTTTACCTGAGTCACAACTGTTGATTTCAACTAATGATTCTCTTAATAATATTTGACTATCTTGTAATATTGACAATATGGGTGCGGTAAGAAAACTAGATGCTTCATTCTTTGTAAATGATGCATCGAGAAAGCTGCAAGTAGTAGATATTTGTAGTAACGGCCACACAAGCGAACAACAAAGTGACCACGATTTTGGCACTGTTAAACGGCCGAGTGACCACGATTTTGGCACTGTTAAACAGCCGAGTGACCACGATTTTGGCACTGTTAAACGACCAAGTGACCACGATTTTGGTACTACTAAACGACAAAAAAAACGATTTTAGCACTGCTAAACGGCAAAGTGACTACGATGTTGACAATGATAAACGAACCGAAAAAAGTGACATTATCCTCACAGTAAACAGGTCCCACTATGACAACGATGGAATGTCTAAAACATCAAAAAGACAATACGAGAAACAAAATGCAGTGGAGAAAAGCCCAAAAAGGTTTTGCAACGAAACAATTATATCGCCTATAGACAACTCTAAAAAAAAACATTGCATCTACTACCAACGGTACAAAAAATTCCTTCTAGAAAAGAAGGCCCTTTACGATAAGAAGAACCTCAATGAAATAGCCAAAAAAGGCTCTTTACGACCGATTTCATACTGAGGAAAACAAAGCCGATCGACTTCGGTTCACTAAATGCCATCCACAATATAACAAAGAAAAAATGGCTGAATATCACAAATGGACCCCGAGGAATTACCAAAAATATAGAGCTACTCATGTTGCAAAAAATCAAGAAGCGATTGGTATAAAAGATAGTGTTTCGAAAACAAAATACTATAAGACTAACGCCAATTCTGCGAGATCAGATAGTTTAAGCCGATACTACTCAAAGTACAGAGAGGCCAAGATAAAAACTCCAGGATTTTGGTGTAAGAAACCTCGCCAAGAAGCTCTTGCCAAAAGATTTCTCGATATTGCAGTTGGCAATGTAGCCGCACCTGCGAAGAGATTCGCACCGGAAGTAGTAAGAATTCAAATTGAAGCTAACCTATTGTCTGCACAAGCCTTGAAAATAAAAACAGTTTTATATGCCAAACTAAAACTTGAAGCCACTGCTTTTGGTAAAAAATGCAAAGACATTCTGAAAAAACTTGCCGATCAACAATTAAGTTCTGAAACGTTGTTGCAGGCTATTGCGGGTATAACGCTTCACTGTTCCAGCTGCGAACCCTATTTTCTAGCAGTTGCTTACGACACCTTCAACGAAAGTGACAAACCTCTCAGGTTAAATGACGAGGGTGTTGCAACTAACGTTTTTAATATTGATCGTAGAAACGTAATCACTGATATGCGTCAAAATGAACAGATAACACTGTCAAAAAATGAGACAACAGAGTCAAGACAGAGAAAAATTAATAAACCGGGAGTGTTTTGGGAATGCGCATTAAATTGTAACATTCGAGAAAACTCTATAGAAAGATTGGCTGACATCCTACTAACCTTTTGCGTCATACAAAGAGTGCACTTTAACTGAATTTTACTCGAACATTGACGAATGCGCGCTAAGGGACTTAGATCCGCCCGCAAATCCGTCCGTGCAGTACAGAACAGAAGATCCGTCTTTCGAATTAATGGTACAATGGCGTCATCCAAAAACTAGAGGCCATAGTCTAGCTTGCTTGGAGAACAACAGGTGTATTAGCATATTAAGGCTTCTCAGGGAATTGGCACCTCATTTTACGGCCATGAGATCCCTCGTAACAACAGTTTACAAATTAAAAGCGCTCGCTCAAGAGCATAGAGCCATTATTAATGCCATTGAAAAGGCTGATATGAACGAATTAAGAACTACTGTTCATAGACTACAAACGGAGTTGGTTCGAAAAAGAACTAAAACACCAACAAATATTCCAGAAAACGTTCCGAGCCTTACCGAAACGCTAATACGCTCAACACTTGACGAGGAAGAACTACGCAAAACTTATCAAAAGCAGTTCACTCATTGCTCCAGAGAGATGAACGAATTTCACGATACACCTTGCGATTGTTGTGAGATACTGTATCAATCTAAAAATCTCACTACTCTCGAAAAACTGGCTTCGAAACGTGAAATAGATAGCAACCAAGCATTCAATACGTTAAGAACGGTATGGCAAATACAACGGCCACATTGCCCTGATTTCGATTACCGAGCTAACCTCAACCTGTGTGACTGTTGTTCGTAAAGCCTGCTCGCCGAAAAAATTCCGGGAAGATGTTTTTTGAATGAGCTCGAAGTAGATCCGGTGCCCCAGGAAATTTCCGATTTGAATATTTTTGAAAAAATGTTAATTCAAAAGGCTAAAGTTTTCAAACAGTTGTTTGTTTGGGGACGCAAATAAAAAGTTTCAATCACACTGGTCTTACTCGAGCTATTAAAGGGAAAGTTCTCTATTTACCATTGCCATTGCAGAGCAATACAGATATGATTCCTAAAGAACTGCCCAAAAATCACGAGTTACACATTATTGTAAATGGGTTGCCAACAAAAAGCAAGTTAGTCTAGACAAAGTCCGCGACTCATTAGTTAAACTGAAAGAAATCAACCCTTTGTACGCTCAACTCGATGTGGAGCAATTCAATAATGAATACGTTTGCGGGCCAATCGATGAGGAGAATTTACGAATTTCAACACAGCCTGATGCGTTGTTAGAGAAGATGACTAAATCACAAGAACACGACATGTACGATCACTTTTCGATTCATCCTATCAATGTAAAGAATCCTTCAGATATTCTCGACACTTTTAAATTAAAGAAGGTTGAAGGAGAACCCTTAAGTCATTTTGAAAAAAATCTCGATTATCTTTGTTTTCCTGATTTGTTTCCAACAGGAAAATTTGGCCGCTTCGCTGAGCGCCCGTTCGGTCCTCTCAGAGACGCCGATTTTCGAATATCCCGTATAAGAAACAAAAATAGGAGATTTTCTTTGAACGAACAATATTTGTTTCACACGTTTTCCGAGAGTGAAATTAAAGCTATGTCTAGCGCCATCAACTACATGTTGAGAATGTGCAATTCAAAAAGGATGTCAGTAAATTCTTTGGTCGATAAAGTTGACACTAGAGACTTTGAACTCGAAACTGCCTTGTCCTCTTTTATGCGTAGCATGAAGGGTACACAAGAATATTGGTACAAACGAACTTCCGAGTTAAACACAATGCGTCAGGATTTTGGATCGCCGACTTGGTTCGTCACATTATCTTGTGCTGAATACGATTGGATCCCCTTGCTTGATCATTTGAAGCAATACCAAATACGCTACTTGCTCTCTCCCCGATAAGATCACGAGTCCTACATTGACCGAATACGTGGAAAAATATCAAAGTCACAAGTGCAACCCTTCTTGTCAAAGGAAAGGCAAATGGGGCCAAAGATCATCCACCAAATGTCGGTTTAAGTTCCCCAGAGCTGCTACAACCCACGCTCAACTGCACGACGTTCAGGCGACAGTTAAAACACATGTGGCGGCCAAAAGCGGTCGCCTATACGAGCTTCCGAGAAAGGAAACCGAGGTATTTATCAACGACTATAATCCAGCATTACTTTTGGCTCTGCAAGCTAATATGAACATACAATTTATAGCTGACAAAGATAGCGCTCTCGCCACTTACGTTACTGGTTATATTTCCAAAAAGGAAAAGTCTAACGATGACGAGCTCTGGAACGAATTGGCTGGAAAAGATCTGCACACCCGGTTGTGGTCTATTGGTCTTAAAAGATTGACCCATAGAGAGTGTGGCGCGTACGAAGTTGTTGATCGCATTTTGGGCCATCACTTATACGGAAAATCAGAGTCGATGGTGTACGTTAATACCTTCAAAAAAGATAGCCGTAAAAGGTTGTTGAAACCTTTCAAAGATTTGAAACGTTTGAAGGAAGTGGACCCTGAAAACGATGATATTTTTGCCGTCCAGTTGGTCGATGACGTCTATCCAAATAGACCAGATGAACTGGACAATGAATCTTTATACGAATTTGCTAGGTTCCATTACCGACAACCGCTGAAAGGCGAAGCACCGGAAAATGCATTGGTTTTGAAAAATCAAAAAGGGATCCTAAAATGAAGGGTCAAACCTTATCTTATTCAGTTTCCAAACCACAACCCCTTGAAAAACGATGAGGAGCGAGAAAATTACTGCCGCAGTTTCCTCATGCTTTTCTTGCCGTGGCGAGACGAAAATACCATTTTGGAATTCCACTCAACCTACACGGAGGCGTTCGAGAGGGAGTTGCCTCGCTTGGAACGAATGAAAGCATACCACGAAAATCTTATGGACTTAAAAGGGGCCCAAGAAAAGCTTAAGAAACTCCATAAAGACCAATCCGATAAAGAGGCGACTCGGGTACTCAATAACAATAATGTGAATGAAGTTCTTCACGATGTTGAAAATGCTTTTCAATGCCAATAAATCGAAAAAGAGGAGATTTGCATGGCTGATATTGATACATTTTATAGCTGACAATAACGCCGAAAGTAATTCACTCAACCAACAAATCGCATTGTTGTACCCAGATCAAGATAAAATATTTCGCAAAGTCCAAAGTCATTTCTCGTCAGAAGGGGAGAAGAAAAAACCCTTTTGTATGTTTGTTAGTGGGTTCGAAGGCACAGGGAAGAGTTTCCTAATAAAAACAATTAGAAATTTGGTTATCACTAACTTCTCTGATCTTCGAAGCGTGGCC
Organism: Phalangium opilio; assembly: GCA_019434445.1. NCBI lineage: Eukaryota > Metazoa > Arthropoda > Arachnida > Opiliones > Phalangiidae > Phalangium > Phalangium opilio. Next base: position 99,778 of record JAEQBA010002515.1, read on the forward strand.
ATGGTAGCGCCCACTGGTTTAGTATAGGTGGTCTAACTGTGCACAAACTTTTGACAATGCCCATTGAACACGGAAAAACAGCGAAGTACCAAAAACTTAGTGCGGATAGTTTATTAACCATGAGGCGAACATTGGGAAAATTGAAATTACTTGTCATTGACGAAGTATCCATGGTCAGTTCCTTGCTTTTAGCCTACATTAATTTGAGACTCGCCGAAATTATGGCTAATGAGGATTTGTTCGGTGGAGTTTCCGTTCTGGCCTTCGGCGATCTCTTGCAATTGCAGCCAGTGAAGGGTGACCCTCCATTTTGCAATCTAAGTCACATGGAAGCCAGTCTCAAAATCGGATCAGTTGGAGGCGAAAATATCTGGCGAAACTATTTCGAATATGACGAGTTGACCATCAACAAACGGCAGAAGGACGACAAACCATACGGCGATTTGCTCTCCCGAGTCAGAGTTGGTGAAGTAACCGAAAGTGATGAAAAGTTGTTGCGATCTAGAATTATTGACAATCCAGACAACCCCGAAAATATCGCGGAATATTACTCAAAACTTGTTAGAGAAGGGCAGAGCCCTGTTTGCCTGTTTCCAACAAATGACCTTTGCTCGAAAATGAACTCTATCATGTTTTGCAAAAATGCAACTTTCCAATCATTGAACTGCAGTGTGTATATGAAATTGCTGACAGGGTGCAATGGAATAAAACCATTAGAGACCAACTCAAGAAGCTAGAACAAAAGACCTCTGACACCGCTGGTCTTGAAGCAAAACTAAGACTTTGCGTCGGTGCTAGAGTTATGCTTCGACGAAATCTCTCATTGGAGAATGGTCTAGTCAATGGAGCCATGGGAATCTTGAAGGAATTGCGCAAAGATGATTCCGGCAGAGTTAAAGTGTTGGAAATTTTGTTCGACGGTCAATCTCAATCGTATTCCATAGAAAGAGTCAATGCCAAATTTGAACTCCAGAAAAACGTTTACGTCAAACGAAAACAATATCCCATTGTTCTGGCCTACGGAATTACTATTCACAAAAGTCAAGGCATGAGCTTTAAATGCGCCATAGTGGACCTTGGACCAAAATGTTTTCAAAGTGGCATGGCTTATGTTGCTCTTTCTAGAGTCACGACGTTAGATGGAGTTCACCTTTTGCAATTCGAGCCCAACAATCCTGGTACAGAATACCTCGTACGTGGTTAACATGCCAACTGACCCTATCTCTAAAATTCACAGAATAGAATTCTCCGAACTCTTTGACAAATGGCAAAAATTTGAATCACGTTGTGTTCACTGTAGTCATCAAGAAATGGAATCTCGAAGTGCTTTACGATCTGTAAACAAGTACCTTTTATTAAATTTAGCGAGGTTCCAATTCGTTCCCTCTGCTGTACGAAACCAACCAGGTGTGACAGTTAAACTCAGGTACCCGATTATAAATTTTGTCAATCAAAAAGTGAAAATCGCAGTTACGACATTTAAAACTAAGGCCGCTGTTTTTCATCATGGTTCATCGACGAACTCCGGGCATTACACTTGTTTGGGTCATAGGAAACACGGCAGAGATAACTGGGTGCTTTGTAATGACTTAAAGGTAGAATCTCGAAAAACATTTGTGAAGAGTCTGACAGACGTTTATCTCCTTCTGCTTGAGAAAATTTCACATTAATTGTCGTTTAAAGAAAACCGTGCGCCAAACGTAAAAAAGATCAACACCAAAGATCTCAAATAACCTATCATGAGAAATATGAATGCAGAGGTATGCAACATTGTCGAGATAAAGAAGATATATGTAACTATTGAGTCGCTAACCGGCCACAAAAATTTCCAAACTTGTAACTGACTCTCTGCATCCGTCCGTATTAGACTAAACCTTTCCATTTTTCAGATGCATAGAATTTGTGTTACTGATTCTCCTTAAAATTACATTCCAAAACAGTACTTAATATGTGTTGACTATACAGTAAATAATTTAACTAATTTGACGGAACTGAACTGAACTGCTCTAGCAGACGACCTTAGGGTTATTCATGTTTTCTTTACCAGATATTATTAGATAGGCAGTACAGTTGGCAACCAGAGTCGAGATGAGATAGTCAGTAATTTCTCCCTAGTATAAACTAATATTTAACTATTTATATTTATAAACCATGTTCTACTAATTTAAATAAAACATTATGTTTCTAAGAACGGCGTCGTTATTGAACATTGTCATAAGAGGATTCACAGATAAGCCTAACAATATGAATAAAATTAATTAGCCTAGTGTTGTACAGTTCTTACTCGTTTCGACCCGACCGTAGCAAGATATGATGAAACAAGGAAAAAAATCACTTACTATCATCAAGGTTTTACATATTCTATACCGACAGTTCAAATCATGTACCTTAAGGTGAGTGCCTTCTTTGTATATTTAACGATATTTTGATAATATTAGTGTTGCCCAAAGCATTCCCATTCAAACCACCAACAAAACAAAATTGGACAGAAAATGTATATCTCCGGAGCACCATTTTTGCGAATATGGTATTTAACAATTTTTGTAGATTTCAAAAAGCTGACAATAAAATTTCATGATTAACATTACGGTTACATCGTAGTGTCAACGACAATGTTACAAATACTAATTTAAAACAAGCTGGCCCCGGCCAGATTATGCTTTCGCTGCGCCCTCTAGCGGCTAAAACTGATACGACCCCGGAAATTTTATTTTGCGTTATTCTTTTCTTATTTTTTAAATATCCTTTCGATTAAGAATGAAATTAATTTAGTGTGATTTTGTTTTCACATAAACATTAATGATAACTTTGTTTTTAAAACAAATGTTTTAAGAAAACTAATTAAGTACAGTTATTTGTTTTTATATTCGCATTATATTTTATTGTCGTTTGAAAAACTTAATGATAAATTTGACCAAACACTTTCCAAGATTATTTTCAGTTACAATTTTGGATAAACAAAAAGATAATTATAAGTATACGCTATAAAAAACATCTGCGAAGTAGAAAAATAAATCTCGACGTGATCATCGTGGTCGAGTGGTGTGGGCTTCTCTCTTTCTCTCTCCTCGCGATGCGCTAGCAGCTTATTTAAAATTATTAAAATAATGGTATAATTTAAAATGATTTCTATTAACGGGCTTCTATAGCGCGAGCAACTTGCGTCGTAATGCGCGTGATCGAGTGGGCTATGGCTGTGTGCGAGCTCAAAACGACATGGGTGATGAGGGAATAGTAATAAGCAACAAGTTGGAAAAACCAAAATATTACCTCTCCGAGTCAAGAGGAGCACTACTTTTACTAACTTATTAACTTAGATATAGAATTATTTCTCTTTTTTGAAGTAAACATTTACGAATTATTAAAGCAGTATTCCAAGAATAGCGAATGTACACAGCAGACGACATTTACATCCAATAAAGATACGTCTTGGACACATGGAAATCAGCAAATGGGAAAGAGCGGGAAAAGAAGTATATAAATTTTGGAGAGATATAACCTTTATGTGTTTGAAAAGGCCCAATTGTCTACGCCTCAACTGTTAACCCTATATTCTCATAGCTACATTCACAACTGGTTTTCAGTATAAAGACTACTGTCTCTTTTCACTTCAACGAAATTCTTAGTTTGCCAACATGAGTGTTAACGTTAAATATACCAAAAATGACATGTGGTTAGACGCACCAAAGAGGGTAGAAAGAGGGGGAGTTGAAGCTAGCGGCTTTGGCAAAGCATTTTGGGTGTTCTCGCTTTTCTTCTTTATTTATTTGTTATATTGCCCTCCTAATACCTGGTTCACTGTACTTCAACCAATAAGAGGGCAGAGAAAGGTGCGCGCGCACCCCGTAAGCTCAGATGTAAACTTTCGAAGCGAGAATACTCCAGCCAAGCCTTCTACTCCCCCTCTTTCGACGCACTGAAAGTCAATGCGCACCATAACAAGAATGAAAACTTCAAAGCTATAACCCGATAACGATTAGCCCTTTCACTGATCTAATTGCTACCATGATGCTTTCTTCTATTATAAAATCTGAATCTGATTAATTAAACGTGTATTTAACTTTCGGCTCACTCTGAACCGTTAATGTCCCTTCATTACAGACACGACAAGTAAAACCCAAAGTTTACTCCACCTAAAGAGGGGGAGTAGAAGGCTTGGCTGGAGTGTTCTCGCTTTGAAAGTTTACCTCTAAGCTTCCGGTGTGCGCGCGCATCTTTTTCCGCCCTCTTGTTGGTTCAAATACGGTGAACCGGATATTAGGAGGAAAATATAACAAACAAATAAAAAAGAAAAGCGAGAACACCCAAAATGCCTTGCCAAAGCTGCAAGCTTCAACTCCCCCTCTTTCTACCCTCTTTGCGATAGACCCTAACTCCACCTCAGGTCTCAATTATCTACTCTTTGGTTCACTAAGCCTATTGCTGATCAAACTTGATTTACCCGATAGAATCCAGGCCTTAGCTTTCTTCAGGAAATAACTAAACCAAGGATTATTCTATATACAGATGTAGTATAGCTTAACTAATATATAAACAGCCATTTCAAATAATAATATTAAAAAACATCCTTGGAATATCAAAATGAAACAGAGCTTTAAAGCTACAAAAGTACTAAATGCATCGTAATTACGAAAAATATTTCCACATATTCACTTTATATTTTGGAAAAAGTGAATATTAAGGTTCTGTAGGATTTCTAAACACATCAAACCAAAGCGAACTGCTAACGGACAGACACACAAAGACAAAATATAGACTGCTTTTTAACTCTTTCCGTATTAATTTTGAATTGAAAAACAAGATTATCTTAAATATTAAAATAAATATAATTAATATTTAATATTTTCTTCGTTAGTTGTTCGCCTTAGTGAGCGTTACATCGTTTTAAGAAAGAATAATTAAACAACCTTGAGAGACTTGACTATTATTGACGTTTGAAATGAAGCATCCTCCTGTTGCTTCGGCTTACTAAAATAGGTAGTATATAAAGGATTCGAATCGCAGCTGTATATAAGAACATCGCAATTGCGTGAACCATGGAGGAAGACCCCTCCATTGGAATGCTAGACGTTTCTCGAAACCCTAGCCGATCGCCGCGTATGTCTTAACCTTAAGGATGATGATGGAGTAGGAGCCAGGTGTACAGACTGGTGTCCATGTGGGATGGACAAAAACAAAGACCAGAAGATGGTAGTCTTAGAAGCCAGGTGTACAGACTGGTGTCCATGTGGGATGGACAAAAACAAAGACCAGAAGATGGTGGTGTTAGAAGCCAGGTGTACAGACTGGTGTCCATGTGGAATGGACAAAGAAAAGAAGATGGTGGTGTTTAGAAGCCAGTAAGTACAGACTGGTGTTCATGTGGGATGGACAAAAACAAAGAATAGAAGATGGTGGTGTTTAGAAGCCAGTAAGTACAGACTGGTGTCCATGTGGGGTGGACAAATGAGCAGAGTTGTTAAGGCTCGTTTACATGTGAGCGAGAATTAAGCTTTAAGCGGAGAGTAGAAGTTGAAAGTCGAATCTTTTTCTCGCGCCTAAAACAATCGCGTCTGCCAAAAGCGTTTGTTCCCGCTGCTCCACCTGCTCCTTCGAGCTGGGCGGTAGCATGAGCCTAGATTGCAGAGTTGTCTTTCAGTCGGAAGTAAACAACTAAAATGGCGTCGACTGCCGTTAGTTTACTTCTGCTTAAAAAGAAACTATTGCTTTTGAAAAACATTCGACATTTATAACAGAAAAAAACAACAGAAAATTAGAACGGAACGTCGTTGGTGGGCACATCCTATATGGAGAAATAGAAACAAAGAAGGCTATTTTCGCCTTTTGGAACGTTACTTGATGTAATTTGTCAAGATAAGTATATTTTCTCTACTTGAGCTTGAGAATAATTTCGATTTAATTGTCGATCTTGAAAGGATGAGGCAATGTGATTACACGTATTTCAAAAATTTTATCTTGTTCTTTTAAAGACATACTCAATGGTGGTGCCTAGGCCTATTTCGCGAGATAAAAAAACGCAAAAATATCAAACGATATTCGGTCCTTGGATATTATTGGCTTGGGAAATCACGTGACTCTTTGCGAGAAGCAAACACGAGCTGAAGATTCTACTGCGGCAGATCGGAGCTTATTCCGAACACCCGCTTCATCTATGAGCAACAAGCGCCACTTAAAAAGCTTTCGCTTGTTTGTAAACGATATGCCTAGGGAACGCAAACACCAATACGCCTCATCTCTCAGCTTTACGCTTCGACTTTTTCCATTTCTCGCGCACATGTAAACGAGCCTTTAGACAGGCAATGGAGTAATAGCCTGTAAGTGGAATACAATTTCCGGGAACTGCAAATGCGGTCCGGAAATTGAAAATACGTTTGCTCCGATTTGCAAACTGCGAACGCGGTCACGTGGGTGTAACAACAGACAGACACATAGACACGTCGAAATTAGAACCTCTCCGTGACATACGTCACTCGGAAAGGTAAAAATGGGGGTGGAATACTCGGAAATAAAGGCGGGTAGTCTACGTCAGATCTAGGCTTTATTTAGCGCCATCATGTCGGCCTAATTTTAAATGCATATGGCAATGTTAATTTAAACGTTTTTGCTCATACATAAAATTTACAATTAAAAAAACTAAATTTAATATAGAGTTAACAATTAATAATTATTGCTTCGAAGTTATTGCTAAAATAGTAGTCTACGTACGTAGATGACGCAATGGCGTAATTATTATATTAAGAGTTAATTAAATAAAATATCATTAACGTTTATAGGCAAATTTAAACTTGAAATTATAAAACTTTAGCTTTGTCCGAACTTGTTACTGAAATGTGAAATTATAGAACCTTAGAAAGTGCTTGTGCTTGGTAAAATTTATTATTAGGATTATTTGGTAATCAAACTTTAATAGAGGATTATTTAAGTAATCAAACTTTAATAGAGGATTATTTAAGTAATCAAACTTTAATAGAGGATTATTTAAGTAATCAAACTTTAATAGAAAGATTTTATTGCGAATGACAATACTTGAAATTAAACATCAAATTATCATTTTTGTTTGTCCAAAATTGTAACGTGCTCAAAGAGAAAATGAAAGTTTTCAGGCTTTAGCTTATCTAATCCCAACACCATAATTCACAAATTAAATGTACAGGTACTGTTAAAAAAGTCTTTGCGCGTTGCGTTTTTCGCACATATTTTACTTTATTTCAAAAACTATTCAAGCTAGCGCTCTGGAATAAAGTGCGTTATAAAAGTTTTGCATTCCTCTTTCATATTTTACCCGTTCCACAGTTGTCCTTTGCATACTTATACCGGAAACCGGAAATGTCAAAAATATCAACTTTGAAAATATTGGATTCTCGAGAATATAAATGCGATTTTCGGATTCCTTGGGGTCGATTCATATTTGAAAAGTGTTAACCAAATTCAATTCGGATGAATAGGTCACGAGTAATCAGCCTTTATTCAAAATCTGGCAAACTTGGTTAGAGTGGCGATAATTCATAATCGAGTATCGAATCTTTGTCGTAATAATGCTTGTTAGATGTTATGGCACCTTATGCGTATATATATGATTGGTCTTGTGGCGCAATACTTTGAAACAAATCAGACGTTCATTAAAGGGATGGTGAAGTGGAAAGTAAAGTAATTTTTTATTGATTTTTTCCATAAGACAGTGAAACATCCAAGAAATAACACCGAACGATTTTTAAACTACGATTAGTTTGAAATTTCATGAATGATTTTAAATAAGGACCTCCGACCAATCGCGTAGCGCCCTGCATTTTTATCAACAATTTTCTCCGTGTTGAATAAATTTATCGCGAAAACTGTTAATTAAAAAAAATATATATTTGTTGCTTGTTTAAAAGAGCGTTTCATTGTTCAAAAAAAACAAAATTTGCTTGTTTAAAAGAGCGTTTCATTGTTCAAAAATAAAAAAATTTTGCTTGTTTAAAAGAGCGTTTCATTGTTCAAAAAAAAATTTTTTTTGCTTGTTAAAAGAGCGGTTCATTGTCAACTAAAAAAAAATATTTGTAAACCCAGTAATACTAACGTATTACGCCGGGGAGTGTTAAAACTATTCATGTATTTTATAAAAACAATATCAAATCACGAAAATGCGAAACATCTTAAATATAAACCTTAAAATGTAACATTAACTTAAAATTCAATAAACCAAAAACGAACAAAGTAAAGGGCTTCTATTCTATAGAAAGGGAAAAAGGAGAGGTAAGATCTCTGGCGCCAAAGAAAGGTGACGTATGTGTCCCAGGAATGCGAGGGGCAAAGCCCGAGATACTTGAATTCTCTCCTTTTTCATGCCCATATTTGGAAATGTTAAGAGCACGGAGGCCCGCGATTGGTCAAAAGTCGCGGGCTTTCACTCCTTTTTAAAATAAAAAAAAAGAGAATTTTGAGAGAGGATTCTCCTCTAAATTCAGTACCGCCAAAAATCTCAATAAGAGCAGTCAATAAAGAAAGTTGTTAAAAAATACAGTCTTTGACTCTTTGTTCAAATAATTTCCTTGGACTTAGCTTAAAATATCAAACATGCGGATAATATCATCGCGCTAAAACTAATCGTTAAATTAAATTAACCTCGACAATTTTTCAGTCGGTTGACGAGGAAAAAATTAAGCTCTCCCTAAAAGGATAATACCCAAAAGTAAACCCAAATTAAAGGTCGGGTTTATACAGCGCCCTGCATTTTTATCAACAATTTTCTCTTGGCACGCTCCGTGTTGAATAAATTTATCGCGAGACTTGAAAAAATTTGCGCGATGTGACAATTGTGGCGCGAGACATGGAGTGTGCCACGAGAATTTTGTTAACAAAAAGGCACGGGGTTACGCGATTGGTCGGAGCTCCTTTTTTGAAACTACTCTTAAAATCTTAGCCTAATTTGAATATTAAAATCAATGGGAGGTATTTCCTGAATTTTTCATTATGAATACTGGTCTCATGATTAGTAGAAGAATCAATAAAAAATCACTTTCATTTCCACTTTCCCCTCCCTTTAAGAGAAAACTCGCGTCTTTTGAAGGAATGAAGCGGTTTGAAAATATTGTTATTTGGGCCATGATATCATAATATTTAGAACTCACATTAATTACGTTTGGGTCTTCAGCCCGACTCATTGCAGCCGAGTGAATATCTCATTCATGATGGCATATGCGCTGCACGAGATCCCTTCAAATAGGCAAATTCTCCTCTGAAGAGGTTTCATGTATGGAATAGTCGAATTTGTCTATTTGAAGGGATCTCGTGCAGCGCATATGCCATCATGAATGAGATATTCACTCGGCTGCAATGAGTCGGGCTGAAGACCCAAACGTAATTAATGTGAGTTCTAAATATTATGATATCATGGCCCAAATAACAATATTTTCAAACCGCTTCTCTCCTTCAAACCGCTTTCTCTTAAAGGGAGGGGAAAGTGGAAATGAAAGTGATTTTTTATTGATTCTTCTACTAATCATGAGACCAGTATTCATAATGAAAAATTCAGGAAATACCTCCCATTGATTTTAATATTCAAATTAGGCTAAGATTTTAAGAGTAGTTTCAAAAAAGGAGCTCCGACCAATCGCGTAACGCCGTGCCTTTTTGTTAACAAAATTCTCGTGGCACACTCCATGTCTCGCGCCACAATTGTCACATCGTGCAAATTTTTTCAAGTCTCGCGATAAATTTATTCAACACGGAGCGTGCCAAGAGAAAATTGTTGATAAAAATGCAGGGCGCAGTATAAACCCGACCTTTAATTTGGGTTTACTTTTGGGTATTGTCCTTTTAGGGAGAGCTTAATTTTTTCCTCGTCAACCGACTGAAAAATTGTCGAGGTTAATTTAATTTAACGATTAGTTTTAGCGCGATGATATTATCCGCATGTTTGATATTTTAAGCTAAGTCCAAGGAAATTATTTGAACAAAGAGTCAAAGACTGTATTTTTTTAACAACTTTCTTTATTGACTGCTCTTATTGAAATTTTTGGCGGTACTGAATTTAGAGGAGAATCCTCTCTCAAAATTCTCTTTTTTTATTTTAAAAAGGAGTGAAAGCCCGCGACTTTTGACCAATCGCGGGCCTCCGTGCTCTTAACATTTCCAAATATGGGCATGAAAAAGGAGAGAATTCAAGTATCTCGGGCTTTGCCCCTCGCATTCCTGGGACACATACGTCACCTTTCTTTGGCGCCAGAGATCTTACCTCTCCTTTTTCCCTTTCTATAGAATAGAAGCCCTTTACTTTGTTCGTTTTTGGTTTATTGAATTTTAAGTTAATGTTACATTTTAAGGTTTATATTTAAGATGTTTCGCATTTTCGTGATTTGATATTGTTTTTATAAAATACATGAATAGTTTTAACACTCCCCGGCGTAATACGTTAGTATTACTGGGTTAACAAATATTTTTTTTTTGACAATGAACCGCTCTTTTATCAAGCAAAAAAATTTTTTTTTTGAACAATGAAACGCTCTTTTAAACAAGCAACATTTTTTATTTTTGAACAATGAAACGCTCTTTTAAACAAGCAAATTTTGTTTTTTTTTTGAACAATGAAACGCTCTTTTAAACAAGCAAATTTTGTTTTTTTTTGAACAATGAAACGCTCTTTTAAACAAGCAACAAATATATATTTTTTTTAATTAACAGTGTCGCGATAAATTTATTCAACACGGAGCGTGCCAAGAGAAAATTGTTGATAAAAATGCAGGGCGCTACGCGATTGGTCGGAGGTCCTTATTTAAAATTATTCATGAAATTTCAAACTAATCGTAGTTTAAAAATCGTTCGGTGTTATTTCTTGGATGTTTCACTGTCTTATGGAAAAATCAATAAAAAATTACTTTATTTTCCATTTCACCATCCCTTTAATGAACGTCTGATTTGTTTCAAAGTATTGCGCCACAAGACCAATCATATATATACGCATAAGGGGCCATAACATCTAACAAGCATTATTACGACCAAGATTCGATACTCGATTATGAATTATCGCCACTCTAACCAAGTTTGCCAGATTTTGAATAAAGGCTGATTACTCGTGACCTATTCATCCGAATTGAATTTGGTTAACACTTTTCAAATATGAATCGACCCCAAGGAATCCGAAAATCGCATTTATATTCTCCGGAATCCAATATTTTCAATGTTGATAATTTTGACATTTCCGGTTTCCGGTATAAGTATGCAAAGGACAACTGTGGAACGGGTAAAATATGAAAGAGGACTGCAAAACTTTTATAACGCACTTTATTCCAGAGCGCTAGCTTGAATAGTTTTTGAAATATAGTAAAATATGTGCGAAAAACGCAACGCGCAAAGACTTTTTTAACAGTCTGTACAGGTATAGTTAATTAAATAAAATATCATTAACGTTTATAGGCAAATTTAAACTTGAAATGATAATATTTCTTTGTCCGAACTTGTTACTGAAATGTGAAAAGAACCTTAGAAAGTGCTTGTGCTAGGTAAAATTTATTATTAGGATTATTTGAGTAATCAAACTTTAATAGAAAGATTTTATTACGAATGCCAATACTTAAATTAAACATCAAATTATCCTTTTTGTTTGTCCAAAACTGTAACGTGCTTAAAGAGAAAAAAAAGTTTTAGCTAGGCTTTAGCTTATCTAATCCCAACACCCAAATTAATTGTACAGGTATAGTTAACCCCAAAAATGTGTCTATCTGTAAGCACTTGCTAGTTAATTTAAGTAACTTAAAATATAAACACTTACATAGATGGTAATATCATAAACTTGATTAATTACAGACGTTACGTTAAAAATGTGTTTAGTTTTTATTTGATTTTAGACTTTTCGACGAGTAGAATCCCTAAAATAATTTTGTAAACCTTCTAATGCTAAAAACGCGACATACTTTACTGCCAATCTACCATTCACGAATTTCCCGCCAAGAGTTTACAATTCAGAGGCGCTGCGTGTTAGTACTCTCGTATACGCGCGCTACCATGGAAACGGCCCACCCCCAACTTAACGAGAGGCAAGAGTAACGCGCCCGCCGCTCTAGTAACGAGAGTCACGTGGTCCCCCTCCTCTCTCTCTCTCTTTCTCTTTCTCTCTGGCAAAAAAAATAGCTAGCCCGTCGAGGGAAGAGTGAGATACTGTTGGTGAAAATCGTAGATAGGGACTAAGCCTCGATAGCTCAGTCTGTAAGGCGTTGTACTCTGGTGCCTGTGTGGATACAGACGTCGCGGGTTTAAATCCCGGTCGTGCCAAAAAATTAATTCTTCAATAGTGAAAAATTTACGGGACTTCGTATAGATGTCGCTGAAGTTCGTATTTCCAGCGGGAAGTTTGAAATGAAAGTAACTTTATTTATGATGGATTCTCCCAGGTCACATGAAAAATTAGGGGCAGAAAGGGGGGGAGAAGACGCCCAGCCGTAAGTGGTAATTACAATGCTTCCGCAGTCTATAGACAGCGAAAGCAAAAATGGGAGTCCACTACAGGAGAATAAACCTGAAGTTGTCAGCTGCACTGCTTTATTCAGGTTGCTCTTTTTCAAAGGTGTGAAATTTTATCTCAAATTCCAGGATTAATTTACATAACTAATTTTCAACACCTTTTTGTTAGTTTGAAAATTTGTCAAAATTATTAAACTTGAAAACAATTGCGTCAACCACTGTAATTGACAAACAAGTCAATCTGTGTTATTCAGCTATTATGCAATATTGGGATTCTGACCAAGTAAGACATTATTTCAAAATAATAATGCATTCGTTTATTAATAATTTCCACTTCTTAAAGCTCTCATTATTCGTAAATAAAAAATAACCCTTAATAATTGCATGTGATGCGCGTAATGATTCACCAAGCTATTGCGCTAAAAATTTTAGCTACACTGCTTTTACCTAAAAACGCAAAAAATCGTAGCTATCGAATTTGCAGACCGAAGGTTATCTAATAATAAAAGCCCCAATATGGAGGTGTATTGTTTTGAAAGGTTAATGGGCAAGCTGCAACAACACTGCTCAATAGCGGAAATAGCCACGGATGGACACAGAGGGATTAAGGCCCTAATGAGTATATATTTGACCATGAGTACCTTAAAGTTTTTGTCTATTTTAAGTTCTTCAAATGTTTTTAATTGTGTTCAAGGGAAACAATACCCGCAAATAAAGCACTCATTGGACATTTGTCAGGTGAGGTTCGGAATGTAAACGAACTTTTTCCTGAAGATCCGAGTATAACAACCAAACGGAGAAATTTGGCCCTGACACCTTGCCCTCCTAGAGCAGAACAGATAGCGGCTAGGGAAAAATATTCCAAATTTGGGGACTTCCCTATGTTTGAAGAATTTAATCTATGAACAATAATTTTAAGACTTGAATACATTCAGTTCTATTTTTTATAGGTTTTTGAATTTTTTGGTTCGTCCCAATGTCTTAAAGGTCTTTTTAAGCTTTTCGCCCATAGTAAAAGCTTTATACGGAGACCCCTGGAAGCAGGCTGACTGGCTAGCAGGCTGGCTGGCTAGCTGGCAGGACAGCTGGCTGTTTCGCGTTCGCGTATATTTTCGTAAATTTAAATTACGCGGCAGAGCTCGCCGGAATTTGATTCTCCACATCACTAGCGACATCTATACTAAATTCGATCATATTTTCGACGAGAAAATGCGGTCTCTCGGAGGTAGCGGGAACCGAACTGACGTCGCCGGTGTGGGATGCGGATATTTTACGTCCGCGCCACTACGGATTGTTGTTAAGCTATCGATACTTTTCCTATACTTTTCCACGCCTTTGCTTCGAACTGACGTTGCCGGTGTGAATATCCCTAATTTCGGGTTTCATTAAAGACAATATCACACTGCAAAAAGCGCAAATATGCCTTGGGGCAAATCTTGTTTAATGTTTTTAATCCGATGTCTAAAAGTTTTTTTTTAAGATTTCAATATTTTTATTTTTTTCTATAATAATTAAATTTTTATCATTTATTTTTGGGGTTTGGTTTTGTTTCAATTTTACTAACTCAAGGGAGAAATGAGTGATACTTATAAAAAAAGATTTGGTATATACTATACACTTTCTCCGTTTTTTTGTTATTCTAGGATTTAGTACTATTCTTCAATAACTAATGCATATTTCTCTATAGAACCAATATGCAAGAGATGAAACGTCCCACTGGAAAGTAAGGGAAAATATTGTTTTTCTGTCTCTCTGCTAAAGGTGAATCTGAGTAACTAAAGCGCACTTATAGCTGAGGAACAGCACTACAATTGCTGTGGTATGTTAAATAATACACTTTTATAAAAGAAAGATGATTCGTAAAATTCTTCAAGGTCAGTTATTACTGTTCCGTATTTTCGGAAACTGGGAATTGACAGCCAACTAACAAAGGAAAAAGTAGGATGTGTTGCTCATGGCGTTCAGAGAGGAAAACTGTTGACATACGCTTTTACATAACAAGTCTCTTTGATATGTGCACCGAACGCCCCTGTGGACAAAAACAGTAAACCCATAGGAAAACTATTTTAACATTCATCTAATAGAAATAAATAGCCAAATTTTCCTTTATTTCATAATTGTTTTTTATTTTAAATTCTTTCTGGATTAAATCCAGTGTAATCCCCATTGGGATGTGGGAATGTTTCTTTTATTTTTAAAACTACACAGGAAGGGATTACTCTTCTATTTCCCTGTCCTAATCGTCCCCATTGCCAAAATACAAACTGCCTATATGCGGAATATCGGAATTGTCTGTTTACATCACCCTCTTCTACTTGAAAATGGACGAGGTGTTGGAAAATTTGCATCTGAATTTGAAGTACCTCCCTGTTTAAAATCACGTTCACAAAGTTTTCGTCGTGTGTTATGCAAACATATTCCTCATTACGTCCTCTTTGGCAACATTTATTTTCAGCCACAGTGCTCATAGGGCGGCAGTTGTTACAGCGACAAAAACGTTGTGCAATTTCTCCATCTGGTAGCGTAAAAGGTTGATCCTGCGCATTTTCTTCCACGCTTCTTAACATTTCATCCAGTTTTTCTTCAGAAACATTGTCTTGGACATCATTTACTTGGGCATCTTTTTCCTGCGGGGGTTTAAAGTAATCCAACAGACAAATATGTGGATCATGTCTCTGAATTTGTTTTAGTAATGTGCGGCATTGTGAAAGCGTCAACTCTTTTACGTCAATCTGTTCCTTGAATTTTTTCTAAGCTGTTGTAACGCTGGTAGTCTGAAAATTTAGGTTATTGTAGAATTTCGATTAACATTAACTTACGAAGAAAATAAAATACCTGGTTATTGGCAGCAACCCAACAGCGTTTTTTTCCAACCACCTGACAGTTCTTAGCGCTGTTTGTCTTTATTTTTAATTCACACGTCTTGCCGTTTGCACAATCTATCATTTCACCGTATTTGCACAAGGAAGTACATTTCACCTTTTCTGCTCTGCATACGCAAATATTCCGCCTTTTCGCGCCTAAGCAATTTGTTTTGCATGAACAAGGCATAGTCGAAAAAATTTAACTCGAAGAAATATACAGCAAAAAAACAGTGTATTACTATAAGCTGCAAGCAAGTTCCCTGCGTCTACTTGAGGTTGTTTCACCAACCATGTGCTTGGCACATGGGGTTATAACAATCTTTGGATTTTGGATAATTGTATACACCTTGTTTGACTTTTTTTAAACTGAACTGAACTGAACCAAATTTGGGATCAGATTTTCTAAAGATATTGAATAGATGACGCCACCATAGACCAATTTACTACTTTTGGACTTAATTGGGTACTGACCATCTTTGAAGATTGATCTTTCTGGCATTGTGATTCAATGGCGCTACCAACTGTGCCATGATACACGATGCTGATCTCTATTTGGGCTAATTTAGTTGTCGATTTAAACTTCCGAGCATAAAACATTTCGCCACACCCGCGTGGTTTCGAACCCTTGACCTTCCGGATGTGAAGCGGATGCGACAACCACTACATTATTGATACGTATACAAGTACGGATCATTTGACTAAACCTTATTTGAAATAAAGACTAACTCGAAAAAAGTAACTTCGGTATATGAGCACGAACTTCAATAGGCGCTGATCCTACATGGGATACTGACCTCTTCGGGTACTGAACATTTTTGAAGATTGCTCTTTCAGGCACCAACATTCAATGGCGCTACCAACTGCGGCACGATACACAATGATAAACGCCCTTTGAGCTAATTTAGTTGCGAATTTAAACAAACCTTACCCTGAAACTGTGGAACATACAGATTAGATTTATAGACAATTAAACTAGATTACCGATTAAAGACAATTAAACTAGATACCGATTAAAGACAATTAAACTGGATTACCGACTGCCAGTAATAAAGCTAGATTACCGTCTGCCGGTAATTAAGCGAGATTACCGACTGCAGGTAATTAAGCTAGATTAGCGACTGCCTTTAATTAAGCGAGACTACCGACTGCCGGTAATTAAGATAAATTACCGACTACTGGTAATTAAGCTAGATTACTGACAGCTGGTAATTAAGCTAGATTACCGACAGCTGGTAATTAAGCTAGATTACCGACAGCTATTAATTAAGCTAGATTACCGACAGCTATTAATTAAGCTAGATTACCGACAGCTATTAATTAAGCTAGATTATCGACAGCTATTAATTAAGCTAGATTACCGACAGCTGGTAATTAAGCTAGATTACCGAATGCTGGTAAAAATAATAATAATCTAAGCTTTGTCTAATTAAGCTAGATTACCAACAACTAGTAATTAAGCTAGATTACCGATGGACGCCCTAAGACTTTCTCTCCTATGGTTTCTAAACAATTTTAATTAATATGAAGACTAAAGTCACAGATATTTATAAAAACTGCCATTGTAGACAAAGACGGGAAAGTGTAAAAGATAAGTGTAGAAAATGAACTGCCTGAAGTACAGATATTACATTTTCATTTTTGAAGACATGATTAAAAACATCAATTATTTTTTATGATTATTTATGTTTTTTGAGGGGTAAGTGATTTTCTCCCGCACGAGTAAAAAATACCGACTTTGGTGGAATAAAAAACTAATACGGGGGGTTAAAAACTATTTCGACTCGGGTATAAATAAGCTGCAATCCCGAGTTTATTCACTTCTCTCGTTTCCAACATACAAAATGAATTTTTCGTCATCAAGTTCTGAAGATTTCAATGTGCACATCAGTACTTCCGAAGAGGACGTTGAGCCAACAAACGCGGTAAGTTAAAAGGATGCTTAATGACATATTGCAATTGGGGACATTAAGCTTAACACAAAATGGGTATTCAAGGTATACAATTAATGCAACACATTCTTGTTATAAGTTTGAAACTATGTTCCATTTTACGCTTACAGGTCCCACACAAAAACTACCCACTGTATAAAACTAATCATTCTAATATTTTCGAAGGTGCCAAAGTATAATATGAGATGCAGGGAAAATTTGAAAAAGAAAGTGAGATATGAAGAACCCAGAGGCGGGGCGAGGTCGACGGCACCCAGAGGCCGGGCGAGGTGAAATGCACCCAGAGACCGGGTGAGGTGAAATGCACCCAGAGACCGGGCGAGGTGAAATGCACCCAGAGACCGGGCGAGGTGAAATGCACCCAGAGACCGGGCGAGGTGAAATGCCCTCAGAGGCCGGGCGAGGTGAAATGCCCCCAGAGGCCGGGCGAGGTGAAATGCACCCAGAGACCGGGTGAGGTGAAATGCACCCAGAGACCGGGCGAGGTGAAATGCACCCAGAGACCGGGCGAGGTGAAATGCACCCAGAGACCAGGCGAGGTGAAATGCACCCAGAGACCGGGCGAGGTGAAATGCCCTCAGAGGCCGGGCGAGGTGAAATGCCCCCAGAGGCCGGGCGAGGTGAAATGCCCCCAGAGGCCGGGCGAGGTGAAATGCACCCAGAGACCGGGCGAGGTGAAATGCACCCAGAGACCGGGCGAGGTGAAATGCACCCAGAGACCGGGCGAGGTGAAATGCCCTCAGAGGCCGGGCGAGGTGAAATGCCCCCAGAGGCCGGGCGAGGTGAAATGCACCCAGAGACCGGGTGAGGTGAAATGCACCCAGAGACCGGGCGAGGTGAAATGCACCCAGAGACCGGGCGAGGTGAAATGCACCCAGAGACCAGGCGAGGTGAAATGCACCCAGAGACCGGGCGAGGTGAAATGCCCTCAGAGGCCGGGCGAGGTGAAATGCCCCCAGAGGCCGGGCGAGGTGAAATGCCCCCAGAGGCCGGGCGAGGTGAAATGCCCCCAGAGGCCGGGCGAGGTGAAATGCCCCCAGAGGCCGGGCGAGGTGAAATGCCCCCAGAGGCCGGGCGAGGTGAAATGCCCCCAGAGGCCGGGCGAGGTGAAATGCCCCCAGAGGCCGGGCGAGGTGAAATGCCCCCAGAGGCCGGGCGAGGTCAAATGCCCCCAGAGGCCGGGTGAGGTGAAATAAAACTAGAGGCCGGGCGCAAGGATAAATAAAACCAGAGGCCGGGCGCAAGGACAAATAAAACCAGAGGCCGGGCGAGGAAAATAAAACCAGAGGCCGGGCGAGGAAAATAAAACCAGAGGCCGGGCGAGGAAAATAAAACCAGAGGCCGGGCGTGGAAAATAAAACCAGAGGCCGGGCAGGACAAATAAAACCAGAGGCCGGGCGAGGACAAATAAAACCAGAGGCCGGGCGAGGACAAATGCACCCAGAGGCCGGGCGAGGACAAATGCACCCAGAGGCCGGGCGAGGACAAATGCACCCAGAGGCCGGGCGAGGACAAATGCACCCAGAGGCCGGGCGAGGACAAATGCACCCAGAGGCCGGGCGAGGACAAATGCACCCAGAGGCCGGGCGAGGACAAATGCACCCAGAGGCCGGGCGAGGTCAAATGCACCCAGAGGCCGGGCGAGGTCAAATGCACCCAGAGGCCGGGCGAGGTCAAATGCTCCAGAGGCCGGGCGAGGACAAATGCTCCAGAGGCCGGGCGAGGACAAATGCACCCAGAGGCCGGGCGAGGTCAAATGCACCCAGAGGCCGGGCGAGGACAAATGCACCCAGAGGCCGGGCGAGGTCAAATGCACCCAGAGGCCGGGCGAGGTCAAATGCACCCAGAGGCCGGGCGAGGTCAAATGCACCCAGAGGCCGGGCGAGGTCAAATGCACCCAGAGGCCGGGCGAGGTCAAATGCACCCAGAGGCCGGGCGAGGACAAATGCACCCAGAGGCCGGGCGAGGACAAATGCACCCAGAGGCCGGGCGAGGACAAATGCCCCCAGAGGCCGGGCGAGGACAAATGCACCCAGAGGCCGGGCGAGGACAAATGCACCCAGAGGCCGGGCGAGGACAAATGCACCCAGAGGCCGGGCGAGGACAAATGCACCCAGAGGCCGGGCGAGGACAAATGCACCCAGAGGCCGGGCGAGGACAAATGCACCCAGAGGCCGGGCGAGGACAAATGCACCCAGAGGCCGGGCGAGGACAAATGCACCCAGAGGCCGGGCGAGGACAAATGCACCCAGAGGCCGGGCGAGGACAAATGCACCCAGAGGCCGGGCGAGGACAAATGCACCCAGAGGCCGGGCGAGGTCAAATGCACCCAGAGGCCGGGCGAGGACAAATGCACCCAGAGGCCGGGCGAGGACAAATGCACCCCGTGGCGGAGCTATGTCAACTGCACCCCGTGGCGGAGCTATGTCAACGGCACCCCGTGGCGGAGCTATGTCAACGGCACCCCGTGGCGAAGCGAGGTCGACGGCGGAACCGAGGAATAGAGCGGTGGCTGGCTTAGGACAGACGGATTCACAGGTTAAAAAATACACCGCGGCTGTTATTGTTAAAAATTTCAATTACACAATCTTGAACCACCAGAAAAAAGAATGGTTCAAGCCCTTCGGGCCGGTAAGTGAATACTTAGTTAAAAAAACTCTCCACAATCTATCTGGGCGTGGTTGCCGTTGATTTATAATTTCAATCCTCTTTTTCTTAAATATTATTTTATTTCATTAAAAAGGTTCTAAAATAAAAAGGAAATTATATGTGCCAAGGTGCTGGATTTTACCCGCATCCAGGGAAAAAGCTTTGGCTGCTGTTTGCGAGTTAAATAAACAAAGAATATTAGGCTTCGAAGGTAAAACAACCACATTTTCCCTTGTGTGATTAGTTTTATAGAATCTTATCGTTAAAAAATTATATTTTTGAGAATTTTATGGTTTTAAGTTTGAATATTTTTTGAGAATTTTATGGTTTTAATTTTTTAGTTAATTTAAGCCTTTTAAGTTTGAATATTTTTTGTTAATTTAACCCTTTTAAGTTTGAATATTTTTTGTTAATTTAACCCTTTTACCTTTGAATATTTTTTAGTTAATTTAACCCTTTTAATTTTGAATATTTTTTGTTAATTTAACCCTTTTAAAAATGTATAAGTTGGTGAATTTCATCGATTGAAATAAATTGAGATTTTTGTTTAAATAATTAAAGTTTCTGATCTATCTTTTAAACACAAGAATCCAAAAATAATTACCAAATTTCATCCCTTACTTGAGTATGAAACTCGATGAACGAACTTCATGGCAACTTATTAATAAGGAGCCCTCCTAGTTCCTTGCAATATTCAGTAAGAGCATTGGCCAAGAACTGTTCATCCAGGAAGCCCGTAATTTAAAAATAATTCTTATGATAAAGTTGTTTAATTTTCTTTTCAAAAAGTCTAATTTATGAATTTAGATAAGTTGTGTTGGAAAGGAGTTGTAAAAAGAGTTTTTCTCTGCTGTGTTTCATGGTTTCTCCTTTCTATCAAAACTTGCTGAGGCTATCGGTAATAGTTAGTATAGGACCCTGTCTGTTAGATGTAGCACTGGAGCTATGCATTGTAAAGGAATCCACCTGTAAATAAGCCGCAAACATAGTGTGCACATCAATTCTCAGATAAACTCTATATTATTATCAAGAAAGGATATCTAGTTTACTTGGAAGAAGGTATAAATTCGGCACATTTCTAGCTTTATCTCCAATCCAAACGTAGGTCCGGACGGAGTTATTCCCCGCCTCAAAATTACAACTAGCATCTCACTTGTTCTTTAAAACTCGCGTCAGCGCGACGTGAATGACGAAAGTTACTGACGACTGAGGAGAGTCGAAATAGCTCGGCCTGCTTTTAAGTCCCCCCCCCCTTGTATTATAAAAGGAGGACTGGGACTATGGCGCGCGAATACTTAAGCATCTTATACCTTCTCCCTAGTAAACTAGATATCCCTTCTTGTTATTATTACGGTTTCCGATCCTCTGCTTACATTTCCAAGCTAATGCAAAGTTTAAGCATAGTCACAGTGATTCCTTTCCTAAGCAGTGGCGGCAAACTAAAAGCAGTCAGGCGCTTTGTCTTGTCATTTTTAGTTTTTAGCGCCATCTATTGATGGGCTAAAAACTAATGCATTTATACCGAAGATTTACTACCCCCACTTTTCCCCCTTTCACCCCCACTTTTTCCCCCTTTCCCCCCTCTTTTCCCCCATTTACCCCTTTTTTTAGTGCCTTTCCCCCTATATTACCCACTTTTTTCCCCCATTATATCCTATGTTACGGCTGGTTGGGCGTCTTAACCCCACCCATTTTCGCGTTAATTTATTCAAATTTATTCATAATTCATAAATAATGCTCTAAAACGCTAACAGATGGACCTAGGGTAGCTAACCTTCATATTATTTTATTTCGCAAATTTCCAAATCCTCGACGGGACTCGAACGTACCAACGTTAACGCTACAGTTCGGAAACCCGGCACGCTAGAACTGCGCCAGTGGCGCAGTTCTATCGTTGCCAGATGTACCATAATTATGGTACAGTACCATAATTTCACCTCGAAATTCACAGTGTACCATAATTTCTACTGTGTACCATTATGGTACGCAAAAACACAATAATTTTGATATTTGGTACCATAAATTCAATAATTTTTTAAATAGTACCATAAATTCAATAATTTTTTAAATAGTACCATAAATTCAATAATTTTTTAAATAGTACCATAAATTCAATAATTTTACTGTTAGTACCATATTTTCAATAATTTTTCAAGGTGTACCGTAAATACTATTCCTAGAAATTTATTGTATACTACTTCTTGGAAGCTGCGAGACGAAACCGAATAGAGGTAGGGTAGGATAGGAAGGCGGCTAGCACGTCCTTGAACATAGCCCACTTGATCACGCTATGCCTAAATTCACGAGTGAGATTAATGATAATTATAAATAATGATGTTTCAAGTAAGTTAATTGAGGAATTTACTTTAGATTAATTAATATTATACTTTAGATTAATTAATATTATACTTTAGATTAATTAATATTATACTTTAGATTAATTAATATTATACTTTAATTTAATTAATATTATACTTTAATTTAATTAATATTATACTTTAATTTAATTAATATTATACTTTAATTTAATTAATATTATACTTTAATTTAATTAATATTATACTTTAATTTAATTAATATTATCATGATACTATAGTTTATGATAACTTTACAAATAATGATGTAGTTTAGTTAAGTTTAAAACTAACCGATTGAGGAAGTTACTATAGGGTTGGTACTGGTAATTATGGACACTTTGCAAATCTTTGAATAACTTCCGTGGAGCTAACGTTAGACACCAGAAACTTTCAGGATATGAAATATGATTCTTTATACACAATTCGCTATGTTTTCAGCTTTTTAACTCTCTTAAATTTTGCACAATATCCTATTTCCCAATCCCCTCGGAGGACCCCAATTGTGAACAATCGCTGGTAAATGTAAACACCCTGACCCTAAATACTGAAGGAGGTAGTGAATGAACACTGGACCCAAATGTGAACAACAATGATAATCAAATGGGAGGAATAAAAAAGGCCCTAGGAAAGGACAGGGTTGCCACAGTACCTGGAAATCCTGGAAAATCTGGAAAAGTCAGGGAATTTAAAAATGGGCCGAAAAGGTCAGGGAATTTGATTTAGTGGGTAAAACTTCTGGGAATAAGTCTTTATTGAAAGAGTAATGAAAGTTTCTCCTCATGCTCTCTCAACACAGAAAACTCTAGATTAATCCTTAAAAATGTCTAGAATTGTTTTTGTAAAGTAAATGCTCTCTTAGACTGTTATTTATAGTTAAAATGTTTCTTATTTGTATTGGTGCAACAAATACATGGGAAAATTTAATGTTGAGAGTTTATTTAATTATAACCACTTAAAACGTGCAGTAAACATTCACTTTTTCGGCCTAAAAGGTCAGGGAAAATCTGAGAAAAAGGTCAGGGAATTTGGTTCTGAAAATTCCGTGGCAACCCTGAAGGAGCTACCATTACGTAGGGCCAAAATCCATGCACCTAGATTAAAGTTTACGCAGATGTGATAAGTGATAATAGGATAATATAGTTAAAACAATACCTGAGTCAAAATGTCCAATAATTTGTTGAGAAGTCCTATTTATTTCGATACCTCGCATAACAGCTGTTTCGTTTTCTCGCTTTCCCGCCCAATAAGTAGTCGTAGCTACCGCCCTCTTACCGCTAAATTGATAAACTTACTAATGGCGCTAAATTTGAGTCTTTTTTGGGTCAATGATGTATTTTAAAGTTAATATTATAACTTTTACTTTTATTTTTTAGTAAAATAGCTTAAAAAGGATTCTAATTAACCTTGAAACAATTGAATTTTTACCTGGTTTTTTCCAACTCTAAAATCGAATTCCGAATCGAAACCACAGATATTAATATCAATTTTATAGTGAAAAACGTGATCTATCTAACGATTAAAGGTTTGTTATCGTGGGATTATTTTAACTCTTCCTAGAGCTTATTCCCCGATGGTATTGTATTAAGCAACACCTAAAATTGTCATCAACTTAAGTTGATTAGTCCGAGTTGGTGTGCATATAGGTTCGTATCTTTCATCCACGTATTCCTACAATATTTGGACCATTTTTATCGTAATCCTCAATATTCAATCTACAAATAGAGCCCTTTTAAAAGGAATTTAAGCCGCCCAAAAATTAGCTACAAAATGTTAAAGAAAAAATAGAATCGTTCACATTTACCAGTACCGACCCTAGTTTAAAAAATATTATTCTGTAATTTAATTAAGATAAAGTTCTGTAGGTTAAGTTTAAAATGAACCTAATGAGTAAGTTACTGTAGTTTATTACTAGATTGATTTTATTCATAATAGGAATGCTATTTTACAAACAATGAAAAAAACCCGAAATGCTAAATTAGCTGGGGTCATCTTATAATGCATATAGTAATACTAATTCTTGTCACTAGAAGGCGGTAAAAACTATACGACTGGGTCATCTTGTTGTTTTCAGAATAAACACCCCTTAGTGTTAAAACAAATAGAAGAAAATAAAGCTACCAAAAGGAAGAAATCATCCTCTAAAGTTGAACGAACCAAGCGTATCTGCTTTCATCCACCAACAAAAGATGAAGTAAGAGTGGCCAGCACGATTGGGAGTTGATGATAGGTGGTAGTGATATTTAGGCGCATTATCAGTCATTTAAACTCAAATCTTTCTATTCAGTCACAGTTCTGATCGTTTTTGCTTAGTTGATTTTTATTAGTAACTCTTGATCGTCATTTGACTTATTTTATTGATCGGTAGCTATCCCTGCCTAAAGGTGTTTCTTATAACAGGTGCACGAGGTCGTGATGGAGTACATAATATCAGAAATGCGATATATCCGCTTGAAAAACCATTGTTTCGGCGTATGATTAAACGTTTGTCTGGAGGAGTCGAACCTCCTTACGCCACTTGTTTCAAGGGCAAGCTCTCTTCGAAAGGACAGGTTATGGAATATAATCTAAGAGTCAAGTTGTCGGGTGTCGAATTTGTATGTACAACTGCTGATATATGGAGCTCCAATCATAAATCATTTATACGGGTTACCGGACATTATATAGACCCATCCTCTTTAAAACGTGTATCTGTATTACTTGCATGTCAACGAATGAAATTCAAGCATATATTTACGGAAATTGCTGCAGTGGTATTCTCCGTTTACTCTAATTATGACCTATATGTCCCCAAATTAGTGGGTACGGTTACTGATAATGCTTCAAATTTCGGAAAAGCATTTAAAGTACTCCATGTGCCTGACAATGTACCTGACGAGGATGTTTCTTTCCTGGACCACGATTTTCAGAAGACTATAGATGTAAAAGGTTTCCCGCATGGCCCTTTGGAAGATCAAGAGACCATTCTCGATTCCAGTCTACCCAGACATTATAAGTGCTTTGCACACACTCTGAATTTGGTAGCGACTACCGATGCAGAGAAAGCTTTGAAGGATGCCGTCTTTAAGAAACGCTACAATTCATTCATAGGAACATGTTGTGCTCTCCGGAATAAACTTAGCCGATCGACACAATCGTGCGACTATGTTGAGGAACGTCTAGCAAAACGGCTACCGACTCGTTGCCCAACTATATGGAATTCATTCTACGACTGTTTGTTAGAAATAGTTAATAATAAGGAACACCTACCGGCCATTTCCAATAGCCTGGGAATCCCTTCTTTAAAAGCCACAGACTTAGAATTTATCGCTGAATATCTTTCCGTCATGCGCCCGGTTGCTCTTGCCTTGGATATTCTCCAAGGGGAAGAGCATTGCTATTTGGGGCTAGTGCTTCCTACGCTCTATCAGATAAAATTGTCATTAAGTCGCATAGATAAGTTGGAACAATGTCACGCTTTTAAGGCCATGGAAAAATGGAGATAGAACATATTCAACTCAAAATCGCTCAAGAAACATCCCCCTTAATTTTGGCGGACTTATCAGAAACTAAGACTCGTAAAAGGACTCCGTTTTCGAGTTAAGATTTAAAAATATATTGTACGCGGCATCCCTTGAATATGATTAAGAAACTGCGAGTTGTTTTTGCTTCAGTAGAACTGGATTTTGGAATCCAAGTCAGTTCCGTTCGGTTCATATTATTCTCGATTCTACTTGAAATCCTTCAACTACGAAGTTTCTTTTTTATTTTTAGTTGTCGTCTGCTTACAGTACTTGTTATAAAACACGCGGTTAAGGCTTAGCACCTTTATTAATGTTATTTAAATTAAGCTGTTAATTATCAGTTTTAATATAGACACGCCGACCTACAGCCCTACACGAGTCACGAGTAGAGAAGAGCCGTGATTGAGGGGTCGAACGTTTTGGAAAAAGTGTACGGGATTTCGAAATCCAATTTGATTTCGTCGGATTTAGTTTGATTTCAAATCCATTGGAATTATGAGATTTGAACCGTGATTCGGTCAGATTTTTCTATTTTTACAGTGATTTCGACGGATTATGCGATTTTTTTGATTTTGGATTTCGTGAATTTTGTAATGGATTTCACGATTTCTTTACTGATTTCTTTGTTTATTTCGTGATTTTTTTACTGATTTTATGATTTCTTTACTGATTTTGTGATTTTGTTGCCGATTTAGTGATTTTTTATTTGATTTCGAAATCAGCCTTGATTTCGGATTTCTTAAGTTGGATTTCACGGGTAATTAAGAACGTTTGGGGTGACATCTAGCCAACGCTATAACACTACGTACGGGATTTCATGAATGACAGCGACCCCTCGGTCGTGATCCGTCTGCTTTATTCAGAAAAAAACTTAAAACCCTTATTTCCCTGCCTGATTGAAAAACATCTGGCAACACGTTGTTTTTGACGGCCAACTTGACATAACTTTATTAGTATTAAACGCTGTATAAAAAGTTGCCCACATATTCTGACTAATCATGAAGGACCACAATTTTGAGCCTCTCGACTGCAGTCTAAGAAATAAGGATATTATTTTTAAACTAGTTCTTGGGACCATTGACCCTCCCCTAGGGTTTGAAATGATAAATTGGTGTCCTTACTGGTCGCAGCCCCCTTGTGTGCTGGACTCTGAACGGGAATGACCACACCTTTGTCCTCTATTAGGGTCGCCATATTTTATCACCCATCCCTCAAGTTGACTTCGCAGGCCACTGCAGCTACTGTCCATTTCTTCGGCTGATTCTGGATTCTTTTCGATCTTCGACAGGGGTCAGACGAACGGCTCTGAGCTAAGAGGGCTCAGCTAGTACGCGCCTTGTTAAACAGTGTACGAAAAAATCGGATTCTATTTAAAAAAACCTATCCCAGCCTTTATCAACTGGTTTTATTTAGACTCCATGTTCTACGAAAGTTTTCACTTAGTTTGACCCAAAGGACACACCCTTTAATTTATGGCAGACTTATCAGAAACACCCTGCATTTCTCTGCATGTATTATATCACGGAGAGGAAACCGAACTTTACCCCTAGCCCTTAGCGTAGCTCAGGTCTGCGCAACGCTTAAGTTCCTCTTTGGCGCGCACCCCGAGCCCCTTTTAAACAAATTCTGACGTCATTATACTTAGTGGAACTTCAATTCCTTGCCATTAAATGATGATTTCTGCAGCTACGGTATACTCATTTCTCCTCCTTCCTCCCTCCCCCCATGCACTAACTATTAGACTGGAATCGCGGTCAATTTAAAAATTAAACCTTTAAAATCACCAAGGCTTATGCCTTTCAAGGAGCGAGTGAAGGCGGCCATCTTTCTTGTATTCATAGCCTCCCTTTTTTGTTGAAGGCGAAAACCGAGGCTTTCCCCATTTTATGAACACAAACAGTGTCTACGTTTCCTAAGAGCCTTTACAGTACTAGATGGGGAAAAAGTATCCTTTCCCTCTAAATAGAAGCATGGTGATTGAGAATGCGGAAAGATTAGCCCTTCCTTTTTAGCTCCATCCACAATTATATCGTCTTGACTGACTCATAATTTAACGCCCAGACCGAACCTCTTTGGATGTTGAAATTTCACAGCCTGGGCCTTATTCTTAACTAGTACTGTACATGGTCATTAAAGGCTCTTTTACACAAGCGCGAGGTTCTCTAGCTGAAGCGGAAAGTAGATTCCGAAGTATGAAGTCGTATCTCGCGCAAAAAGTCGGTTTCGGCGTAAGCTTGTTCTCTACGCGAGGTCTATCGTTCACATAGGCGCTTCAAGTTAGCGCGCTTTTGGGTACTCTTGCGAGAAGCTGAAGAGGTAAACATGCAAAATGGCGGCGGGACTAGTAACGACGTTATCATTTAATATAATATCAATTACTTGTCATTTTCATTTCCGTGGCAATGGTTTCCCATTTTAAGTTTTGCAAGTCCCTGTCTCGATAATTAATGTTAGACTTGTCCCAAATCTCAGAATAATCGCAAATTATATTTATTAAAAGTTCCCTTCTTTCTTGTCCTTTTTATCTATTGTTGGCTTTTAAAGTATTTTCATGTTCTTTTTTTCTTTCAAAGACATCGTTCTTCCTATTCTATCAAATTTTACTCTCAAAATCAAGCGAGAATGACTAGCAGACAAAGACAAATTAACCACCGACCATGCGCCGACTAAACAAATGCTTGTCATTGGATAGCAAAAGTCACATGACTTTCCGATTAAGCTGAACTCGTGCGAGAAAATCTACCTTGGCAGATCGCGAGCTTATTCGGAAAATTAGCTTCATCTCTAGGCAAAAGCTCGTTCAAGTGATATTCTCGCCTGCATGTGAACGGTCACGCGAGAAACAGAAGCACGGGTCAGCTTCATCTCTCATCTTTAAGCTTCATATTCTCGCGCATGTGTAAATGAGCCTTTAGAATCGGAAGAAAAAAAGGGAGTTGTGATTAGAGATGTGAGTCGGTAATTTACCGTCCGTAAATTACCGGTAATTTACCAAATACCGCGTAAATTACCGTTTTATATCTTACCGTAATTTTACAATGGTAATTTACAGGTAAATGAGTACCAAACATTTTTAGTACTCATTAAATGTTCATTTTACACTTAAATGATCACTCATTTCTGTGTTTACTTCCAAAATGACTCACCAGGCGCTATTCACTAGTCAGTACTTACAAAGTTGCGCTAGAAATTAGTCTTTTAATAAATCTTTAATTAGAAATCAGATTAGAAAGGCCACGGCTGCCGTCTTTGTAGCAAAGGCCACAAATACGTGTAAAGGAGTCAGATAGTGCTCACAATTAAACTTTGTTTTAAGTAATGCATTGTAAGCGCAGGAAAATATAAATTACCAAAAATTACCGACTGAACGGTAATTTTTGTTTTTCCAAAATTTCAATCGGTAATTTACCCGGTAATTTATCGGTAATTTACCCGGTAAATTACCGTTTTTAAAAATTACGGTAATTTCACATCTCTAGTTGTGATCCATCAACCCATACATTGCATATCCGAGATGGGTTTCCATGATTGCAATGATATACACGACACAGCTTACGTTTGCGGTGAATGCGGATCTTCGGGTCAAATTTTTAAAGGCGTAAAGCCTGTCTCGAATTTTTTTAGATTTATCAGAACGTTAGCTGGCATAAAAATCAGTTTCTATTATTCTATTATTCTATTGTATAATTAATGGCACTTCAATTATAAAATAAATTTACCTGTATTTTATATCACTACATACTTGACTCAATAAAACTTTAATTCCTCCAGAAAATTAAAGCTTTTCTCTCATTAATTTGCTTATCGTATCAAGCCATAAGCTGTTTGAGACTTTTGGAGGTTACATTTTGTTACCCGTAATTCTCTGGAGGTGGTGTAATGAATCAAAATACTACACCACTAATATCCTATGCTAAAGCATACCTCGTGCCCAAATAAATGTATTAAAACATCTTACTAATCTGATGAAATCCTCTTTATTCTCTTCCTTATTTTCCAAAATTATTCAAGCAGATAATTCCTTAACATTTCCTTAACCTTCCTAATCTCGGCGACTTTCTCGTCTTCGATGGCTATTCCATCCTTCGACATGCTTGAGTACCTTATCCATAAGACTTGGAAGATAGAGGGAGCGTTCTTGAGGACAAATGGCATAAACGTGAACTAATACTTTCAACTGTGAGTAATTAAAGCAGTATGTTGAGAGCTATCGTGGTCCATGGGTATCTCCCAAAATCCAGAACGTATAACAAATCTGGAAATGAACTCTGAGTTCCAAAATGTGTCGAGGATCTCATCTATTAGTGGCAAAGGATACGGATCAGACAAGGTGATGTTATTAACAGCCCGTACTTACAGTATTCTAAGAAGACAATTAATTAATGAAGAATTATAAGTTACTATTACCACTAAAGGAACTGCTTGACGTTCCTTCAAATTATCGTCAACAATTAACTTAGGTTCATCGTCCCCACAGTCATTAACAACTTCTTTCGTTGATGGTTCATCAACGATTAGACTTGAATTAGATTTCTCAACAATTTCCAATGGTTTAAGTTCTTCATTGGTTTCTGGTAGTTTTGGTTCAGCAAAGGACTGCATTAATTTAGATTCGTCAACACCCTCCAATAATTCAGAATTGTCATCGCCTTCCAAAAATTTAGATTCGTCAAATGTTTTGCCAAAGACTTTGATTACTGTGTGCGTGTTAATCTCATCGAGGAATGTAGACTTGTAAACACAGTCGAGTAAGTTCGTTTCATTAGCAGCTTGGACTAACGAAGATTTGTCAACGGCTTCCACTGATTGATGTTCAACTGCGGTCTCATCAAAATATCCATTGACCTACGCCCATCAATGTCTTCTAATACTTTGGGTTCACCAATAATTTCAGCCACCGATTTTGATTCAGGAACAGCTCAACTACAGTCTCCATCGACACTAACTTCGTCACCTTTTTGCGCAACTTTACTTTCCTCGAGACCAGTATCATTAGTCGACGACTCCGGGTGCGATGACATTTTGTCAGATTCAGGTTCGTTAGACACCTTCTCGGGGGTTTTCTTCTTCTGTTTTTCCTTCGCAAGTTTGGTTTCTGAAACGGGGGTTACGACTCTGGTCCTTAAATTTAAGCCGCTTCGCATTTGAAGTTTGGTGGATCAAGCGGGAGTCGATGGTTCATCGTTCTGGGATTTCTGGAAGAGAAAAAGAACGAATATAATCAAGCAGGCCTAACATAATAGAAAAAGTAAGTTCAAGTACCGATGAATTCATTTTTGTTTCGTCTTTCTTTGTGGAAGTTGATGGCAAAGTATCAATTTGAGGTAAGAGAATCCACGTTCTTTTTGGCGCTGACTAAGATATCGTCGCTATTGTCCTTTAGAGGTGTCAAAGAAGAAATAGTCGATTTAGGAACTTCGGGAATTTCAGCGCGACTTTGTAAAGAAGGCGCTAATTCTTTATCAATCGGTTTCAAATCTTTCAGTTCCGTACTCTTCTCGAGTGATTCCAGTTCAGCATTTTCACTTTCTTGACCGTTTTTCAAATGCTGATCACTGGAGTCAAGAGATACGTTACAAGTCTCGGGAATAATCGGCGCGTCTTTATTTAAGTTCAGCTAGCTAATTGGACCAAGTTATCTTGCGACTTATTGCCACTTATCTAACGCCTTTACAATGCATAGAGGGGTGGTGGCTAGCCCCTATGCCACAGCTAACCTACAGCGCCCTATACTAACTAATACCGGGACCCCTTTAATCATTTTCATTTCGGGACATTCATCAGTTGAACTTAATGAGGAAAAATTCCTCTTTCTACTATTTTTATGGTTTAATACTTCTGGCTGCTGCGAGGGGCAACGGTCACCCGATATGTCTATCGTATCATCTTCCATTCCTTTTTCTTCGGGAATTGGTGGACACGCGATGAGTTTTTGCATCGTTACCTTTAATTTCTCAAAAGCTAATACAGCAGGGTTTTTAGTTTCTTTTGTAAACTCGGAATTACTAGTTGTAGGGGTTTCGCGCATCTTTTTCACATCAGAGGAAGTTTTTTTGTCGCCAGTTAGCCTTCTTTTCCGTTTAGTCGGCTCTATAGGAACAATTAGCGTTTCAAAAAGCCCACCATCTTTGTATGGTAATGAAATTTGGCTCAAATCTTTGGAAACAACTGACTTTGAGATGAACTTAGCGGGGATTTCAGCACTATCATCGGAGATTTTGCTGAAATCCATGGATTGGGTACTTCAAAAACGTCAAATTTATTAGGTTGGCCATCTTTGATATCCAAAGATGGTAATGATCGGCAGATCTCATCAAACAATTTCTGAAGAATATTAAAACTTTAATTTCAACCCTTAATTTTATTAAAATAAATGATTAAGGTAATGGTTAGTCAACGTACGATTATAGCTTAATATTCCACTCCTTTTATATGCAGAAAAAGGCCGTTCTTTTAAGCTGGATTCCCACTCGGCAGTTACAACGTTTCCTGCCCTTTTCCTTTAAATATACTAACCAAGGAATCTCCAGACTCCAAATACCCCTCTTTTATAACTTTTTGAAAGCAATGAAGAATATTTGAAATTGTGGCCTGATTATCATTCAATTCCTCGCTGATACTCGACATTCGTTCCGAAACTAAATGCAAGAGATACTGAGTTCCCCTACTCATTCCATTCTCTTTATATATCCCTAGAACAGTCTCACGATGTTCCAAAAGCTTAGTCAAGTGTTTATGGAAGACGACGTTGGGGATAGGCACATTCAATGGCTCTAAAATTAAAGAAGACACGAAATTAATGTAAGATGAACTTAACCAAACATTTAATAACTAACTAACTAACTTGTTGAATTTGGTGGAGCTTTCTTTGGAGAAGCCAAACCAACTGCGGAAGTAACGGGAAAATCTAATAATCTTATCAGTATTTCACACCCTTTCATTTGAACTTTTAAACTATTTATAGCCGTTTCTTCTCTTTTATCATCGAGGGCTCTATTTATTAGTCGTAATATCACCTGTAGTAGAATGATATAAAAATATTTAAAATTTTCATGTGGGGATAATTCTTAAAATTAAACAACAAATTCTTTCAACTCAGAATCAAGTTTTTCCTCCATTCTATAGGCGAGGTGACACAAAGCTTCAAATCGAGCGACATTAGTATCTTCACTGTATCTTTTACCACTCAATAATAATCGCATTGATTGTTTCACCTGATTGGCAGAAACTAGGACGGTTTTTATCGCGCGCGAAATGGTCAGTCAAACCTTGCCAAGTTTTACAACAAGCAGTTTGACAATCGGGGATATTCGTTTCGAATGCTTTTTCCAAACCATCAGAAGGGAGTTCAAATTGATTTTTGTTAAAAGCCTAGATTGACCACAAACAATTTATATTCACTTGAAATCTCTCTGGACAAACATGACTGCGCAAATAACCTCACAGAGTCTAAGGTAGTTACAATAACCATTTAATGTCTGAAAACATAATCAAGTTGCCCAGTTTTGCACATTTCTACTATTTTTTCTCTAACATCCTTTTGGAAAAAAACATTTCATTTACTTTCATCATATAATAGTAGAAGCCTACTAGAAATATAGTTCACTAACTCATAAACGACAAGTTAAGACTGATATTAAAGCCTCGTTGAATTCTTTCAACTGGTTCATGGCCGTTTTAAATATGTCACAGACCATATTACGAACTTCTTACACAGGACTACAGATATTGTTATTAATTAGGACGACCACTTTATCCTTTACATTATCAAAACATCGTAATGATTTCGATTCCTTCATAAACCTAATGTTTAATTCAAAATTGTGCGTTAGGAACAATTAAAACTTTGAAAAACTATTGAATAGTGATTAGCGAGTGATCTCTTGCAAGCTTCCAAATGCGTGATGTTAGTTTGTTTCAAATTATTGATCCATTTTCTTCAAGAAAGGCCTTGAATTCAATTATGCCAAAACTTTTGGAAGGTGTTGCGGCGTTGGTTCCTCTTTTTAAGGCATTGTAATGATCTATATTCAGTTAAGAAAAGAACTAAGGTGTTTGGGTGTGTTCAAGTTCAACCTAACTAGTCTCCCAAGAGGAGTAGAAATATTTAACGCAACAAATACAGGGGGTTATGCGCCTGCAATAGAATACTAAGAAATAAAATAGAACTTATTAAACAGCCATCAGAAAAGCGGAAGAAGAATTGACGAATATTTCCCCACAAAACTGTGGCCGGAAAGCATCCTTCCCTCACCCACATTTTGTTTTGGGCTTAATCCCTTCCTAGCCTTTATTACCTTCCCTCCTTCCCTTTAGGTGAGTTTGACGCGGTTTCTAGTATCAAGAGTTCAAGACTCAAAAGTTGTCCTCTAGGGCGCATGACTAGGGAGCCCCTGGTACCCACGAAAATTGGGCTTTGGGCCGATGAAATTATAATTTATATTTATATGTCTCCAGGAAGACTTGCCACACTATTGCGATAGAATCCTTCCTGTTATAAATAGAAGATAAAACCTTAGGAATTCCATATTTTATCAACTAATAAACCAATTAAGTTCACCTAAATCATGGTTTAAATACTAATTACATACGAAAATTACCCTAATTACGATTATGAAATACTGCAAGAACGAAAGCTTACGCTTGCCAACAAAGAGGGTAGAAAGAGGGGGAGTAGAAAGTTACAGCCTTGCTAAGGCATTTTGGGTGTTCTCGCTTTTCTTTTTTATTTATTTCTTGAATTTTCCTCCTTACATCCGGTTTATCGCCATTGGCTTATACTCAACCAATAAGAGGACAGAAAAGTTGCGGTCTGCTTGGAGGGAAAACGTTGTCGTCTGCTTATTGTGTAGGTAAGGGATGCCCAACCTTTTGGGCTTGAGGGCCAAATTTCAAAATTGGAACTATGTCTCGGGCCGCAAACTATAATAATATTGAAAATTGATATCACAAGGAGTAAAAAAATAATGACACAGAAATACCAATAGATTTTTATCTTATCAGAAATATCACATAAATAGGAAAAACAAAGCTGAAAATATGAATCATTGATTAATGCGAGATCTGGCACTGCATTGAACTAATAAGTTCGTCGATATTTGGATCAATTGACAAGGACAAATCCTCAACACGCCTGGTAATGGTCGGTCGAAAAAGACGTCGGACGCAACGCAATTTAGTACAGGCGAAGGCAGGGTGTCGTGCGCAAAAAGCAGATGTTTGCGCACGACGCCCTGCCTTCGCCTGTACTAAATTCTTTGCGTTCGACGTTTATAAATTCCACCATTATTTTACTAAAGATATTTTTCTTCTCTGGGCACATGTATTTCTGCTAGTATTTCAGTTATTTTGAAGCTCGCTTTCACAGACGCATGCGACTCTGATTTGGATCGACTGAAGAAGTTTTGCTCATTTTTAAGTTTGGTTTTTAAATCTGTTATGATATCAGTACGAGATGCTCCCTTAATATTTCCATATTTCTCTGCATGCTTTGATTCGTAATGTCGCTTAAGATTGTACTCCTTCAGTGCTGAAACTCCTTCTTTGCAAATTAAGCAAACTGGCTTGTCTTTTACCAAAACAAAATAAAACTGTTCAGTCCATATCTCTTGAAAAGTACGATTTTCATCTCCTATCTTACTTTTCCGGAATGACGAAGCCATTTTCAATAAATAAGCTTGGAAAATAATTATTCAGGGCTACTCATCTTTTGTAAAAGCAAGAACTTAAAAAAATGTGGCATTCATTCGACAATCGTGATAAAAATTTTAAAAAGGGGAGCGCGGGCCACAAAACGTTCAATTGCATATTAGGTTGACGGGCCGCAATTTAAAACTCAGCGGGCCGCATGCGGCCCGCGGGCCGCGGGTTGGTCATCCCTGGTGTAGCTGGTGGTCGTGTAACATTTATCACTAATTATCCAAGTTAATTTTAAATTTAAGCGCGCTTAAACGTCTTCTAATTATTTGCCAAGTTTGTGGTTATCGGCGATTGCTAAAATAATGCCAAGCTTAAGATATCGTTGCTGTTATGGGTCTTGTATGAGAAATGCGAAATCCAAAAAGAAAACGGTTTCTTCATTGGATGTTGGTTTTGTGCGTTTTCCGTCACCCATAACTGAACTAGAAAAGTGTAAAAGATGGGTATCAGCATGTGGACGGCCAAACTTTGGCATTGCAGATGTTACGAAGTCCAGTCAACTATGTAAAATACATTTTCATGGGTTTCAAGGACCTACGACGAAGACCCCCGACCCAGTGCCAATTAAAGGGATAGAATCGATGTTTTGGCTACTAATGAAAAGATTTCATATTTAAAAATCAGATAGAACCTAAAATTACGTTTTCAAAAATATATATATATTGATACTTTTAATAACTTAACTACTTTTAATTAATTTTTAAAAGTATTGTTTTTTGGAACTGCTCCGATCACTACCCCCTCCTGCGTCGTTTGGCAAAAACACGGTTGAAACATCTACCCACCCCTCCATACGCTCCTCTTATTTGAAGATATGGTAGCTTTACGACTAACAGTAGTTTTCATACTATTTCACTTGTGGATCACAAATAAACTTGGCCTTAACTTTTATTTCGATTTACGTGTTTTGAGAGGCGTGAAAGAAGCTAAATAGTTTCATAGCAATTAAATCGTTTAAGTAAGAGGTTTAGCACATTTAATTTGAAAAATAAATCTTAAAAGCTTGAATTTAGGGCCACTTAGAATAAAAAAATCGATCATGGAAACTAAGCCTTTGCCAAAATGTCGTAGAAAGTGCGTTGTTTTTGACTGTACCAATACAGACTCGGACAAATCTCTGTCATTTCATAGTCTACCAAGTAACGAATTATCCGAATTTGAATTTTCCTCACTTGACTCACGAATTTCGAAAGATTCAACCGAGTCTAGAGGAAAGACCCTATCGGATTCTACTACAGAGTCAGGCCCGTCTGATATTTCGGATTCCGAGCTACGACTCGACGTCGACGATGACATTTTCTATTTGGCTCCTGTAGCAGACGACGGAAAAAAACCTACTATCCTCAACTTGAGTTCCCCTACATTCTCCTATTTCCAAACAACCAATGAATCAAGAGACATTTACAACGTCATAGTGTGAAAAACAAGTTGGGCAGTATTTCGCGGCTAGTTTGAATTTCAAAATATCTAACGTACTTTTCTTAATTTTAAACGTTTTAATTCGATTTTTTTTTGGCACACATAATTTTAGGCACATTTTTTTACCTAAAACTGCCCTCATCTTGTACTAGTCGGAAAACGTTGATCCTATCCCTTTAAGTGATATTCATTCAAGTCCTTGTCCTTCCAATATCCGAAATGATTTGGTAAATTCTGAAATTGCTATTACTTATTTGAAAGCATAATGTAATTAATTCAGTATGAACTATATGTATGTAGATTGAAACATACCAGGAAGCTAGTGTCGGGTTTGAACCAAGTTGCTCTCCCGAATTATCATTTGCCAGTTCATCATTTGAATTGAAACTAAGTAATGAATTAATACTGAAGAAAGGAATTGACACACACTCATTAATCCCTCAAGTTGGTTTGGCTATGGAAGTTGTTGAGAATACTGTTAAATTTAGCAAACTTGAAAGTGGTATTGTAATTATTGAGTGCATTTTTTCTGGACAAACTGTTAGCGTAAACACTGTAGATAAGTGTATAAATTTGCAGTGCATCTATCCAAACTTCGTACTGAGTGAAAACAAGGATATCTATGATTTATTAGAAAAATTAAATAACTTTAATATGTGCCTTGGAAATCCAGACAAAGATTTTGTTAAGTTATTCAAAAAGGAAAATAAGTTTAACCGAACAAAAACCGGGTATTATTGTGAAAAACGTCAAACTATTTTCAGTAATGGTTGTCATCTCTTAATACCATCAGAGAAAAGAAGATGTTATGCTTGTATTAGATACAGGGGCTGCCTCAGAAAAATAAGATCGAAAGTAAATTCGCAAGCTTTGGCAAGAGTGAAAAAAGGACCAAGTAAGCGGATTGATAAACATAAAATTGTGGCATCAAACTGTCAAAAAACTAAAGCAGCTATTTCAACAATGAGAGAGATATTTCAAGATAGACTGAAAATGGAACCAACAGGGTCTTTTTCTTCAGTGTTCATCAAGCAGCAATTAAAAGCTATGCATTCGTCAAAGTATGGGATGCGTTGGGATAAAACATTTTTGAAATGGTGCTGTTACTTAAAAAACAAATCGAAATCATCCTATGAAGCACTGCGAAAATCAGGTTGTATATATTTGCCAACCTCGAGAACGCTGTATAATGAGCGTCAAATAATGACAGTCAAAAGTGGATTTTATCAGGAAACATTTACTGACATGATTCGCAAAACCAATATTGCACATCGTAAACCTTGGGATTGTTATTTCACTATATTACTTGACGAGATGAAAATCAGAGAGGACTTAATGTGTCACAAAAATACAGGCTTCTTAACAGGATTTAAGGACTTAAATGATGACATTAACAAGTTAGATGATATAAAAAGAGAGGTAAATGGGATTGAGACACCACCATTAGCTACTCATATACTTCAGCTGATGTTAAGAGGTGTGTTAAATAGAATTCAAATTCCTTTTGCACACTTCCCAACTACTGGCGCTAGCAGTACTGAAATATTTTTTATAATGCAAGAAGCCATCGAAAGACTCGAAAATAGTGGATTTAAAATAATAGGGGTTGTTGGAGATGGAGCGTCATCCAACAGGAAATATTTTAAAATGTGTTATGAAGCAGCCGGGAAACTTCAAGATGAAGCTGTTCCAATAAAATTCAGTACTCCGAACATATTTGCTAACGATGAAGAGAGGAATATTTATTTTATATCAGATCCTCCTCATCTTATCAAAACAACGAGAAACTGTTTAACAACAGTGACAAAGACTCAAAGATTCGCTCTTTGTGGAAGAATAATGAAAGTATTTCCTGGGAAGTGATTGTGAAACTCTATTACTTTCAGCTTCGCCGAAGAGGGGAATTCAAACATTTAACCAAGTTGACCTATGGCCATGTCTATTTAAACTCTTACGGAAAAATGAAAGTAAACTATGCAGCACAAGTACTCAGCGAAACTGTAGCATGCGCCATCGAAACATGTTTAGCAAAAGATAAATACACTGAGACTACAAAATTAATTAGAGTTTTTAATAAGTTTTTTGACATCTGTAATGTGAAAAACTGTAAAGAGGGATACCAAAAGGGAAAATCGTACAAAGCACCTTTCACATCCGTTAATGACGAAAGACTAGTTTTATGTCTTAAACCATAATACTTGGGGGATTGTCAATAATTTTGCCTTTGTTTTATAGTGGTTGGAATCCAATTTCATCAATTACCTTGATGATTGGGAAGCTGATGTATTTAACCGCGAAGGAAACTTCTCTCCTGGTCAAAGGGCCAAGATGCTGCTTAGTAGAGAAACGATCGAAGGATTGAAAATGACTGGTATATTGTTTTTAATGACAGGGATTTTAGTATCATGTTTGTATCATGTTTGTAGCTCACTCAATTGTCAGGGTGGTCATATTTGTACTTAATAAGGGTGCTCCTTTCGTCCTGACGCAGCATCTTAATCAGGATCCGTTGGAACAGTACTTTGGAAGGATGAAATCAGCTGGTGGCAGGAGTAACAACCCCTCCGTTTGGCACTACCAGTCAAATATAGATAAGCTAGAATCGTTGAAAGGCTTTGTTTTGGAAGCAATAGGAGGAAACACAACGCTATCTGGTTAGCTCAAAAATCTTTAATTGTTTCAACATTGTAAAACTACTTCTTAATCATTTGGCAAGAATTGTAAATATAAATCTTTATCAGGATTATCATCTAAGAAACTATAGTCATTTTCATTGTTTTTGGGCAAGAATTGCAAAAATAAATCTTTGTCCGGATTACCGTCTAGGAAACTATAATCATTTGACTCATTTGGATTGGCGTTTGGCATGACATGCGTCAAAATGCCTTTATCAGAAGTTGGCATCATAATATTTGAGTCAATCTGAGTTACTGCGGCAGTATTGGTTTTGACACGTTTGGTTTGGCTTGGCATTGACAGTGTGTAAATATCACGAGCAATATATTTTTTATCACATTGGCTTGGGGTTAGACTAGAAACTGATGATGATGTGACATTACTATAAGTGGCCCTTTGATTAACTGCCACCTTAATTATCCTACTGGGCTTGTTTAGAGGAACTGGTAAAGTTATTGAATTGAAACCCTTTTGGAAGGAGATTTTAGTGGCCGTTTAGGTGAGTTTTCTTTATTTGTGGGCTGAGTGTATTTTGTTGGAGTGGTAGCTTTGGTTTTCTTATCACTGTTTGGTACATTTTGAACTATATCTTTAAGTTTTGATGCAGCAGCTTCACTTCGATCTTTAATAGTTTTCCTCAATGCCTTCTTTGCTTTTAAGGATTCTTTTGTTTCATGTTGGTAATGTTCTAAAACGTCTTTCACAAGAACTTTACCACGTGTATTGAGGAAGGTTTCAATGATGCTCCTTAACCATTTAAGTTCCACATCTTTACGTATCACAGTTATCTTTTCCCATTCTAGTGAAAGAAGTTCATCTTTT
Organism: Phalangium opilio; assembly: GCA_019434445.1. Lineage (NCBI taxonomy): Eukaryota > Metazoa > Arthropoda > Arachnida > Opiliones > Phalangiidae > Phalangium > Phalangium opilio. The sequence continues at coordinate 140,151 of JAEQBA010002515.1, forward strand.
AGTATTGCCACTGTTGCGCGTTGTTTTATAGCTTGATTCCTTAGATGAATTACGGATTCAGATGACGAATACATGTAGTGTTTATCAGAAATTATCTTCATTCGAATCACCATATTGAAGAAGCCCTCTTGCACTTTTATTAATCCTCCTCGATTTAGTACATTAACCCAGCGCTCAGATCTGTCTTGAGGTTCCTTAAGACAATCATCCTCTCTTTTCTTTTCAATGTTTCTCATAATTTCAACAGGGCAGTTTTTCCATTTTAAAGACCGTGCAATAAACCCAGCTACATATCTTAAAACATCTTCGTTTACTTTGCCGGACTCTTTACTTATCTTTCTCCATTCAATTTTTTTTCCTCAGCCTTCTTCTCTTCTTCAGACTTCAAAGACAATTCTTTCGCATTTTTTTCACTCACTTTCATCACTAACTCCTTGATTCCTATTTTTGAACAAACCATGAGTCCAGAAAAGAAAATCCTATACATCATTTGCACGAATGTTTTTTGAAAAGATTCTGACAACAGTTGGAATGTTGATGAAGCCAAACAGAGAACTGATCGTAAACAACCCTCTTTACGTTCCACCAAACTTATCTTTAACACTATTTCTATATATTTAGTCTTTGAGGAACAGTTGAGGAGGTTACCCGTTGTTATTTCGTTTTTTAAATGCTTCAAAATTAAATCCGACATGTGGCCAGCATTTATATCCTCAAAGAATTGGTTAATGTAGTCCAAATTTTCAGTCTTGTATTCCTCTTTACGCCTTTCAAGATGGGCCAATGTTTCGAATAACAATATTTTTTGAGAATCTAGTGTCCAAAATCTTATTTATTATATTTATTTCGATATACCTACATTTTAAAGTAATAGAAAGTAAACATAATAAATTACGAAAACTTACTGTCCATTTCGGCACGGCTTCGTTCATCCATTTCAAAGGGTTAGCTGATTTAACGGTGGAGCAGACGACGACAACCAAACACGAGAAGTCGCGCGCATACCGGAAGTTCAGTGGTAACTTTTCAAAGCGAGAACACTCCTGCCAAGCCTTCTACTCCCCCTCTTTCTACCCTCTTTGTTGCCAGCCACTACCACCGTTCGAGAGACTAAATTTCTACAACGTATTTCTAAGGCGGTGTAGGAATCGCCCGCCAGGAGACAAAGTAGCCCACAAAGAAAAAACTGGCCTAATAGCGTCAATAGGCCAAAATTTTATTTATTTGTTGAATGACTGCTGTTCGTGGAACCAGCTTTTTTACGAACATCGGATACATTGAGAGATGGAAATAGATTGAACAATGGTTATAATTCAAACAAATGAGATAGAATTAAAAAAAAAGAGAATAAGTAAATAGGTGAGGCTAATGCCACACATTGAACCTTAATACTTTGGTTAAGCCTTCCAGATCGCGCGCGTTCTAGTACCCACTGCTCACGTTTCACCATCAATGCACTGATTGGCGGGCATTGTAAGAGCGAGCGCCTGATCTAAGAGGCTATGGTAAGCCGGTAGTCACATGGCCCTTAACTAACAAGCAAGATTATATCTCTTGGAAAACTCAGAGCTACTACGTATATATGGTGCAGTGGTTATCACGTCCGCTTCACACGCGGAAAGTCCCGGGTTCGAGCCCAGGTAGATACATGTTTTAACCATCGTGATTGGACATAATAATTAGTTTGATCTCTTGGAAAACTTAGACTTGCCACGTGTCTGTGGTGTAGTGGTTATAATAAATATTTAACAATTATTTCACTTCACTTGGTTTAATAATGTGACATAGGTAGCGTACTTTTCCCTACTTTTAAAACCATTAAACAAAGTAATTTTAGAAGTTCAACAGATTGTCTAAAAAAGATGTTAAAAGCCACTGTAAATGGTGCATAAATGCCTAATATTTCCTTAATACTTGCAAATAATATTAGTAAATGGCGTGAATTGATCATAGAAATGGGGTTAAAGTACACCCTAAATGATGTCTTTTTTGGCACTGGAAAAAACAGCATATATGGTGTTTGAATGCACCATTATATTTTAGAGTGCAAATGTATGACGGTAAAGCAAACATAATTATTCAAAATTTAATTATATTAAGACTGAAGTGACAGATATTATATAAAAACCTCTTGGTTTGGACCAAGGCCGAAAAAACAAACGATATGTGTGAGGTTTATCAATTGACTGAAGGTCAGATATTGAAATTTTTTTCTAGTTATTTTTATCCACTCAATCCTTAATCAATATTTAATTCAATCAACTGATTTTACTGTTAATCGATCTAGACCCTCTGAATTAATTGAAAAATTACATATCTACGCTTTTTCAAGAACAATTAATTTCATGATAAAATGTTTTCGGAAAATCTAATTGTTCTTGAAAAAGCGTAGATATGTAATTTTTTAAATTAATTTAGAGGGACTTTGCCCTGTAATGAATATTTTCATTTTGGTACACAAATATTAAAATTATTTTGAATGTATATTAACATATTTTATGCTTTATTGTCTTTAAACTTGATGTATATTCCTGACACAGTTGGATTTTTTTTACTCGATGCCTTTATCCTAAGGATATACCCCCTTAAATTTAGACTGAGGATCAATAAATATAAATGGGTGGGGAGGTTTTCACTTAAAAAAGAATATATATAAAAAAAAATTAAGAGTAAGACGATATGATGTAGTATTGCTAAAAAACATATGTAAAAAAACTGTTAGTTCTCGTTCGTATAATTTTATCGCATTATTGTCAAAGTTGCGGTCCGAAAGAGTCTGCTTATATCTAAATTAATAAATAAATTTTTTAAAATCTCCATGAAGTATCAGACTCATTTTATTTAAATTCAAATAATTAATAAAACTATGGATCGGAAGTTTAACATTATGATATACCCCTGATTCACTTGTATGTTTTAATTTCACCCTTGATATGTATCCCTGATACACTGTAAGTTTTTGCTTTATGTCGTTATCCTTGATATATGTCCCTGGTTTGTTCATCCAGGACCAAAATATTATAATGTTGGGGAGTCAAGGTACAGACTAGCATTTAGAGCCTCAACAGCGACTTGCGAAGTTGCAAGGGAAGGTTTTCCTGCCTACTCGCGTATTTTCACTTTAACGACGAGCTTTGTCACATGGAAGAAAGTGAAACTTTTCGCTACCCTACGAAAAAGATCTGACTAGAAATTAGATTGAGAATTGTTTGTTTACTATTTTTTTACAATATAAAAATCAGTTGGATTTTCAAATATTAAATGAGTGTCAATAACATGCGGAAATATTGTATGACAACTTTGATATTTATGTTATTCTAAAAAAAATTCCATTTGTCATGCCCCCTCACAGAAAGATACTGCCCCTTCTGCGTAACGTTTTTGGCTACGGGCCTGACCCGGTGACACAGTCCGGGATCGAACCCGGGATCCTCTTGCTGCGAGGCGAAGCGCTAACCGCTACGCCACCCCACTCAATACAAATAAGTTTGTACTTACATAGAAGTTATGATACTATTTCTGAGTTAAGTCTACATGCTCAAAGAATTGAATCTAGACTTAATGCTTATCGTAGGGATTCTAGGAGTTCTACTAGAAATACCGTAAGCGAAAGTAGTTGTCGGATTAAGTATACGGCTTGTAGTCAGGAAACCTGAACGGAAACTAGATCGTCTAGAAGCTCAAGTAGCATGACTAATAGATACCATAAATGTGGGAAATTAGGCCACATTAAGTCAAACTGTCCTGAACGGAAAAGAAATCGACCTATTTCTCCTCCTAAATCCATGTCTCCAAAAGCAGATCTAAAAACGATATAACGTTGGTTATCTTCAAAATGACCTTAATAACAATGACAAATCATAAATGACTGAGGTTGAATTAAAGTATAGGGAAATAAATTGAATTTAGGCGGAGGTTTATGCCATTCTCCGAGATATAGCGTTCATTACCTGGGTCGTCATTTAAAGTATCATCCCTCCTATTTGAAAAGCTGCCAACTCTTTCAGAAGTTTACAAGGAAATTTTCCTACAGCTTATGAGATTCTAAATGACAAAATCACGATCACACCCCTGCAGTAATTAAAACCTAATGTATAACATACTCTTCGACTTCATTATAAATTGGGGCCCTATTTTCAAAAATGTATTTCTCTAAAAATAAAAAGCAAGAGCTGGTTAATTACAAGGTAATGAATAACGTATATACTACTTGGAAATTATTATCTCTGAATGGACTTCTTTAACCGTTGTATGCTTCGATCCAGAAGAGTTATTCTCTCAACAGGAACAATTTTCAAGACAAGAAATTCTCCTTGGCATTTGATTGTGAAAACTTCCGCGAATGAGCCTTCGCCAATTTTCTTCTCTGTTGTTAATTTTCTGAAAAGTGTTCCTTGTGAATAAATTTTCGTAATTCTCTTAAGAAATCCTAAGATTTTACGCTTTGATCCTAGACCAACTGACTGAAGCCCAGAAATGATCCCCAGTAGCATATCCTATCCGTTTTGTAGCCGGTTTATTGTCCGGCTCGGTCAATTGTGGGTAAAAACAATAGGCGGCTAAGATAATCTGCATGGTTAAGAGCTTGCACTTTCAGAATACTCCTCCTTGTGCAAACCACCTCCAAAAAATGTAGCCTAGGCCAGATAAAATTTTTTCGTGAAGGTAAAACAATCAGAAAAAAAAAAAGATTTTACCCAGACCGTAAAAATTGTGGTCGGTTAAAGTACGATGCTGTTGTTCACAAAGTCACAGAGCCGCTTAAACCTCCGGTAGTGACATAATGGCGTACACTAATGCAGAATATGCGGATAGGCATCTTATATATGGACTTACGCGGGGTAATTCTATGGAGGCACGGAGACGATATCAGGAACAATTTCCGCAACGTCGCGTACCGGATAGACGAACATTCGAGGCTTTTGACCGGTGCTTGAGGGACTGGGGTCAACTACAAAAACGAAATTATCGGGAACGAGATCTTCAAGAAGGCATCGAGGACATCGAACAAGACGTTCTTACCATGTTTGAGGATGACCCATCAACTTGTACCAGACAAGTTGGACGACAGTTGGGCGTCAATCACGTCTAAGTATGGAGAATTCTAAAAGGGCATCAGTTTCACCCGTATCACATTCCGAAGATTCAAGCTCTTAACCCTGCAGATTATCCTAGACGCCTAGACGTTTGCCGGTGGTTTGTGGCTAGAGTTGAAGATCATCTATTCCCACGCGCTCTTTTAGTTAACGATGAGGCATCTTTCTCCCGTAATGGTATTTTTAACTATCACAATGACCATGAATGGCGTCAGATAAACCCACATGCAACAAATGTTAGGAGTCAGCAAGTTCAATTTAGTTTAAATGTGTGGTGCGGAATTGTCGGCTCATATTTACTAGGGCCTCATTTTCTACCACCCAGACTAAATGGCGAGGCATATCTCGAGTATTTAAGAGAGACTTTACCGCAACTACTTGAGGACATACCGTTAGCATTGCTACGTGACATGTGGTTTATGCACGACGGGGTGCCACCACACTTCAGCCGTATGGTTCGAGAACATCGCGACGCTACATTTCCTTTGAGGTGGATTCGACGAGGAGGACCATTTGCGTGGCCGGCGAGATCACCCGATTTGAATCCGTGTGATTTCTACCTTTGAGGTCATCTCAAGGACTTGGTGTACAAGAGTGAAGTCCGTGATGTGGACGACTTGCGACAACCTTGAAGGGTGTGAAACAATCCGAAACACTCCAAGCATCTTTCAACATGTCCAAGAATCGTTCGTTAGACGGGCACATGTTTACACTAATGCTTATAGTGGGCATTTTGAGCAATACCTCTAAAACTGCTGCTAACTTTGTACCTGTACGAATAAATGATACATAAACTGGAAACTCTTCTTTGTTGGTCACTTTGAACCAACTTTTATTGACCAGTCCTTGCACGCTTCTACCTTTAATAATACGCTTCTGCTAGAAAATAGCTCATTAGAATTCTAAGATGGGAGGGTACTGGAATTGTTTAAACAAGATGAGCAAAATGATATGTCTTATTCCACATTTGTGACAATTTTCACGTTTTGGGGGTCAATGTTTGGGGGCCCGTACCTCCGAAACTAAGCGTTTTAGACCCCATGTTCTTGACACTTTTCACTCAGTTTGACTCAAAGAACACGCCCTTTAATTTATGACATGCTAATCAGAAACACCCTGTATATTTAATAAATAGGTTTGTTTCTTCTTTATGCACAGTCATAATTATTAAATGGTGCATATCAGTACTTGTAGGGAATATTTAAGAAGTATTGGTTGAGTTGTTTAAAGCGGTTCTACGAACCCTGGTCATTAAGCATGTAAAGCACGTTATTATTTAAATCCGCAAAATTTTAGTTTATGATTAATTTCTAAGAAAACATCGTTTTATAGAATTTAAATTCATATATGATTAGCTGGTGTCAAACCTATGGAACATACATATCGTAAATACTTATGGTAACACCAGGAGTATGTTTTAGAACTGGTTTGGGTTAGTTGCTCAAGGTTGGGTTCGCGGTAATTAGAAGCTGTAAATAAACACACTTCCTGGTTTTCGGTCCCAGAGCAACGCAGGATGGCCTAGTTTTTTCATCATAATGTTGAAACAAAGCTCACATGACTTAAACTAGCAGCTTTGTTACAGATTTTGAGGGGTCAAAGATGAATGGAAATCAAACTTAAGTAGCCTAAGAATTTTAATTTTGAAGAGCTAGGTTAGAAACATTTGAATAGTCATGTAATCCATAAGATTTAATTTATTATATTCTTTAACCTTGCATAAACTTTGGTTTAATCGCGCCTAATGTTTGAGGCGAGTTATATTCTATTTTTGCCACAGTACAGTATGGATGTGCAAAAAGACAAGTTCGTGTTTAGTTACAAACATAATAAAAACTTCGTGTGTTTAAAACTTTTTGAAAGGAAAAACCTCAGAAATTAAAAAAAGTGTCAGTTAGATTAAAATTACACAATATCCCTTAAAAAATATATTGCATGTTAAAATGTTTTAGGAAAATTCCATTGTTGTTGAAAAATCTGAGATGAGTAATTTTGATTTCAATAATTTATAAGAAATAGATCCATTACCAGTAAAATCAGGTGATTGAATTAAATTCTAAAGAGTAGTAAAATACGGATTGTCTTTAAAATTCATTAGAAAACCAGATGGCCCCGCCAGGTGATTATGCTTTTGCGGCGCCCTTTAGCGACTAAAACTGATACGACCCCGGAAATTTTATTTTGCGTTATTCTTTTCTTATTTATTAAATATCCTTTAGATTATGAATGAAATTAATTTAGTGTGATTTTGTTTTCACATAAACATTAATGATAACTTTGTTTTTAAAACAAATGTTTAAAGAAAACTAATTAAATACAGTCATTTGTTATTACATTCGCATTACATTTTATTGCCGTTTGAAAAACTTAATGATAATTTTGACCAAACACTTTCCTAGATTATTTTCAGTTACAATTTTGAATAAACAAAAAGATAATTATAAGTATACGCTATAAAATATTTCTATTATCGTTTAATTACTCAAATAACCCATGATTACAAATTTTACCAATCACTTTTTAAGGTTATTTTCAGTTACGATTTTTGACAAAGAAAAATATCATTGGTAGTTTAAATTTGCCTCTAAACGATAAAAATAATTGGTTTACCTCTTAATTTTAACTTATAATAAGAGTAATCAATTACTTATCATCACTAATCTGGTTGCAAAGACACCTAGGTATGGTTCTAGGTACTATTTATAAATTTCAATGCGATTCCGCACGCGAATAAAAAGGAGAAAAGGCACCCAGCCAGCATGGGTCAGACAAATGCTTTTGCAACTCGAAGCGCAAAAGCAAAAGCAAAAATATTTGAAGCTTTAATTATGATTTTTGTTCCACAAGAAATATTTATCTTAGACATTTTAAGTAACTAACAACGAGATCGATCTCCGTTAGCATTAGCAAGAAAACCCGAGGTGTTTTCAATTTTATATAAAAACAAATTTTATCTGCCAAACCATGACTTTGTGGCTGCCTCTAGCGGATAGAACTGGTATTACTCCGGCTTATTTAGTTTTTTTGCGTACTTATTTTGTTGTTTATCAATTAGTCTTCCGATTATGAATAAAATCAATCTAGTATGAGATTTGTTTTCAGTTTAATGAAATAAGTAACAAATTTCTGTCCTGTGAACTGGAACAATTAACATAAGCTTTTTATTGCATACCTAACAAAAGTAGGCTGCTAATATACATAACTGGGAATTAAAATTATTCAATGAATGTACGTTTATATCTATATAGAACCATCGCACAGAGTTAGAAACTTGATACTATAGAAAACAAATAGCCTGTCTAATGAGCTAGAATCATACATCAGTAGCTTTCTTTATCAAAATTGTGAGATTACTTTCTTACTAATTGAAATGAAATTGAAAAGTTAGTAGATGTACAGCTTTGTTGTGATTCCCTCGTTGGGGGCGCCTTGATTCCCTTATTTATAAAAAATGAATTTGCAGTGTTGACTCTATGCGTTGTTGATCAGGTAGTTTGACTTACTGTTTATATTGTACTTCCTGAACAATACTGATTTCTTATTTTTACCTGGATTAATGTTGATGTTGCAGCATATATGTGGGGCTGTGGGCCTCTTTTTTCTATTATCTGAAACTTAAAAGTGTGACTTTATCAAGGATTTCAAGCCTTATATGGGTTTCTTACTCTAGGTTCCCAAGCCCAATGTTGAACTTGACAGTTGTAGGTGGCTCAATCTGGATATTGTAGATCAAGTAGTTCGATTTGGGTTACCGTTCATCTTGTAATATATGTATGTGGGCTTCATTATTTAGGATCCTAAATCTAATATGGGTGTCTTTCTCAAGGATCCCAAGCCTTATTTGGGTTTCTAACTCTAGGATCTCAGTCAACAATTTTTAACGGTTGCACGTAAGTTACACTATAGCGCGAGCGGCTTGCGTCGTGATGCGCGTGATCTAGTATTTTTCGAAACTAGTCCTCCGTACCAGTGAACCCTGGTGGTGTCTTAAATATTAAACTGGTCCCGGGAAAAGTCACTTTTCCCTATTTATCTTTCTACTGGTTCCATCTATTGTGAATCCAACGTAATTAATAAGTCAATTTGATGAAGTTATTTAATTTTTTATGTTGAGATGGTTGGCTTTCAACAAGAAGGAAGTTACTATAAGAAGGCAGAAAAAGGCGTCCGGTGCGCGCGTGATAGTCGACAATCCCCCCCTCATGGGTGGGGGAGGGTGGAAACCAATTCGGGACTTAATATTTAATCTTACTCTATGTTTTCCACCATCCATCTCTTTTTTTTGTTAAGCCTTGGTTTGGTTTTTGGAACTCACGAAATCATATGTATAGTACAGACTGTTAAAAAAGTCTTTGCGCGTTGCAGTTTTCGCACATATTTCACTATATTTCAAAAACTATTCAAGCTAGCGCTCTGGAATAATGTGCGTTATAAAAGTTTTGCATTTCTCTTTCATATTTTACCCGTATCACAGTTGTCCTTTGCATACTTATACCGGAAACCGGAAATGTCAAAATTATCAACTTTGAAAATGTGGGATTCTCGAGGATATAAATGCGATTTTCGGATTCCTTGGGGTCGATTCATATTTGAAAGGTTTTCACCAAATTCAATTCGGATGAATAGGTCACGAGTAATCAGCCTTTATTCAAAATCTGGCAACTTCGATTTAAATGGCGATAATTCATAATCGAGTATCGAATCTTTGTCGTAATAATGCTTGTTAGATGTTATGGCACTTTATGCATATATATATGATTGGTCTTGTGGCGCGATACTTTGAAACAATTTAGACGCTCATTAAAGGGATGGTGAAGTGGAAAATTAAGTAATTTTTTATTGATTCTTCTATAAGACCAATCTGCATAGTGAATTATACAGGAAATAATCACTGAACGATTTTTATACGTCAATTAGTTTGAAATTTCATGGATAATTTTAAATAAGGATCTCCGACCTATCGCGTAGAGCCCTGTCCTTTTATAAACAATTTTCTCGTGGCACGTTCCGTGTTGAATCAATTTATCGCGAGATTTGAAAAAATTTGCGTGATGTGACAATTGTGGCGCGAGACATGGAGCGTGCCACGAGAATTTTGCGTCACGCGATTGGTCGGAGGTTCTTATTTAAAGTTATTCTTAAAATCTTAGCCTAATTTGAATACTATTAATTTATTATTAAGCCTCACCAGAGATATATTTAATTTTAGAAGTAGGAATAGAGAACGGTTAGTGTTTAATTCAGTCCGACTCATAGCCCAGTATAGAGCCCCTCCCTCCAACACGTAATTAAAAGTTTAAAATTTCAGATTGGCTCACTTAAACTAGGTTTTTATGACGTTACTGACTGGGACGGCGAAAAATACGTAATTCCTTTTTTCCTCTGTCGTTATGACCCGCCTCTTCTTTCATATCCCACCGTTCCGAGGAAGGGGGTCCGGGACTTTGACGCGCGCCTAGATTACTCTGTTCCATATTCCTACCTCTAAAATAAAATCTTTCAATGGCCTGACATTTGCTCTATACGCGGGAGGCTATAGGCAACCCCAGGCTCCGTTTAGCGAAGCTCAATCGCGTAGCGAACCTTCCTAGCATAGAAGCCATCTCCTCTGAAGTTGTTTCTTAAATGGAATAGTCGAATATGTCTATTTGAAGGGATCTCGTGAAGCGCATATGCCATCATGAATGAGAGTTTCACTAGGCTGCAATGAGTCGGGCTGAAGACCTAGACGTAATTAATATGAGTTCTAAATATTATGATATCATGGCCCAAATAACAATATTTTCAAACCGCTTCTCCTCTTCAAAAGACGCGAGTTTTCTCTTAAAGGGAGGGGGAAGTGGAAATTAAAGTGATTTTTTATCGGTTCTTATAACACCAGTCTGCATAATGAAAAATTTAGGAAATACCTCCCATTGATTTTAGTATTCAAATTAGGCTAAGATTTTAAGAATAACTTTAAATAAGGACCTCCGACCAATCGCGTAACGCAAAATTCTCGTGGCACGCTCCATGTCTCGCGCCACAATTGTCACATCACGCAAATTTTTTCAAATCTCGCGATAAATTGATTCAACACGGAACGTGCCACGAGAAAATTGTTTATAAAAGAACAGGGCTCTACGCGATAGGTCGGAGATCCTTATTTAAAATTATCCATGAAATTTCAAACTAATTGACGTATAAAAATCGTTTTCCTGGATAATTCACTATGCAGATTGGTCTTATAGAAGAATCAATAAAAAATTAATTAATTTTCCACTTCACCATCCCTTTAATGAGCGTCTAAATTGTTTCAAAGTATCGCGCCACAAGACCAATCATATATATATGCATAAAGTGCCATAACATCTAACAAGCATTATTACGACAAAGATTCGATACTCGATTATGAATTATCGCCATTTAAATCGAAGTTGCCAGATTTTGAATAAAGGCTGATTACTCGTGACCTATTCATCCGAATTGAATTTGGTGAAAACCTTTCAAATATGAATCGACCCCAAGGAATCCGAAAATCGCATTTATATCCTCGAGAAACCAATATTTTCAAAGTTGATAATTTTGACATTTCCGGTTTCCGGTATAAGTATGCAAAGGACAACTGTGATACGGGTAAAATATGAAAGAGAAATGCAAAACTTTTATAACGCACATTATTCCAGAGCGCTAGCTTGAATAGTTTTTGAAATATAGTGAAATATGTGCGAAAACTGCAACGCGCAAAGACTTTTGTAACAGTCTGTACACTTGATTCGATTTAGAAACAATTTTAAAACGAACGATCTTCATTTAGAGACATGTATTCAAAATCCATCAAGTTAGGTTCCCTAACCGTTTCAGCACCGCTGGCAGCCTCCATTTTCTGTTCAGTTTGCTCGAGGTTTTTTTCTCTAGTCGGATTACGTCAATCGCGTCTGTATGACCTTTCCCAAGGAATCCAATAGGAAAGTGCAGAGCAATGACGAACATGAAAGGGGTGGGGCTTACTTGTCGACTAACAGCGGCGTAAGAGTAGAAGCGTAAAATCTAGTGACTTTGGCATTCTTATAGTAAATTAATTCTTGCTTTCAATAAAATATTTCGTACCATGATATTTTCCTAGATTTATCAAATTTTGGTGGAATTTCCCTTTTTGCCGTTTTTAGGAGTCAAAATTTCCCTAGATATGGGAAATTTTCCTCAATCTGGCATCACTGCTCTATTCCAAAAAAATATATCTGGAGTCTGGCCTCTCTCCAGTCTCAACCTAGGAGAGTATACAAAAATGCACAACTGGAGTTGAAATTTATGTTAAAATTAAAATAATTATAGTGGTCCCTATATCAACTTTTAAAAAAAGTAGGAATTAATAAACTAGTCATTGGGACCAGTGAGTCTCACGTTATGAATAAAAAATAACTGGTCCAAGCTATTAATAAACTGGTTTTTAACCAGTATACCAGTCTTATTTCCAAGCCTGAAGGCACGGATGTGTATTGTAGAAGGAGTAGAGACTCGTAGCTTCCCCTCTACTAAAAAAAGTAGACCTTATTTGTCCATAAAAAGGGGGTATGAATTTTGAGCCTCCCTCCAAACCTAGACTAGCTCATGTAAACAAGAAAGATGGCTGCGAGCTACCTTAAGCCTCGGTCTTTTGTGTATCGAATCCGAGTAGATGATGATATGATTAAATTAAATTTTATATTAAATAAAGCAACGTGGTAGGCGTCAGGTAGCCAAGGGTCGATTTCGTTTTGGTAAGTTAGTGAACTTGTAGTTGTAAGTTTTAATATTTTATTACTGTGCAGATATTAAGTGAATTTGAAGATTGTATCATTTTTGTTAGGTGTCGCATTTAAGAATGGGATGAATCGGATGATGATATTGATAAGTTAATTTTATCATGGTTTAATTGATTTCTAGCCTTCTAGGTAATTGTCTATCCTTCTGGTGATAGAAATCAAGGACATTTATTTTTGAACTAGGGTTTGTAATTATTATATTACCAGTACTTAATTTATTTTGATTGAGATAAGTATTTCAATTTTAAAAATAATGTTGAACTTTTTTTTAAGATAAGAGATGATTAGTAATTGATTACTCTTAAAAATTAAAATTAATTAAAGTTAATTGAATAATTTATAATTAGATTTTAAAGGCAAATCTAAACTTGAAATGATAATTTTTGTAAAACAAAAATTGTAACTGAATATAACCTTAGAAAGTTCATGGTCAAAATCATTATTAAGGGTTATTTTTTGAAATAAAATTGTTTAACACTTTTGATATAAAGCTTATTTATTGCTAAAACAGTCGACTTATATATTACTCAGAAGAGTTTAAATTTTAGGCAGATATGAATTAATCTGCAATCGATTAACCTTATGATTACGTTAACTTAAATAGCTCCGTTCTAGTTCTCATTGGATTTAAGTAATCGTTAAACTAATCTGCAATCGCGTAACTTAAAAAGTATGTTAACTTGAATACCAATCGCGTAACTTAAAGAATACCTTAACGTAATTATTTCATTAGTTTTTTGTTCAAGTGAGTGTGATCATCTTACGTCGTTTTTTTTCGTTTGAGTACTTTAACTTAAAGGGGCTGTTCGGAACGTGGGAGAGGGGTCGTAAAGCCCCTTTAAGCGATCTAATTGAAATCATAATAGTGAAGGTAATTTTATCAGGTGTAGTTTGAATAAGTTTACCAACGTTAACGTTGGTAAACTTACTCATACGTTAATAATAGTGAACGTAATTATATCATTGGTTGTTGTTGGTGTTCGTTAATATAAATCTAATTACAAGTTGGAAAAACCAAAATATTACCTCTCCGAGAGGAGGACTACTACTACAAACTTATTAACCTAGATATAGAATTATTTCTCTTTTTGAAGTAAAAATTTACGAATTATTAAAGCAGTATTCCAAGCATAGCGAATATACAGTAAAGCAGACGACATTTACATCCAATAAAGATATGTCTTGGACACATTTAAATCAGTAAACGGGGAAAAAACAGGAAATGAAGTGTAAAATCTAATTGCCACCAAGATGCTTTCAATACTTGTCAATACGGCTAAAGTTGAGTTAAAGCGTGTGAAACAAAGTTGACATAACCAAGTGTATACTTTAAATGAAGATTATGGAATTGAGCTTTTGAATTAGCTTCTCTTCCACCAACAAGTGCGGCAGAAAAGCAACATTCAAATAGAGTTTATCACCAAGTTCAAACGTGGCTTGGAAGCAGCCTAAATGCTAGAGAATGGGGTTGGAGACCGGTAGGATATGAACTTAAACCAATCACCTGCTCCAGCTGAGCTTCTGCAGATGATCCCTCGTAAATGCAAGGAAGTCTGTGATTTGAACAGTGAATGCGGTAAAACTGGTCCAGTCCGTTCTTCAATTTGGAGACAATGCAAGGGTATATCTTGTTCAAATGAACATAGAGATTAAAGTACAGAAGATACTATAGAATATGATGACATGGAGGCTAGAAACGAAAGAAATGAAAGTGTCACTAATGAAAGCAGTAGCGAAGGCGAAGAAGAAGAACAAGCTGAACATGTAGAAGAGAGACATGAAGACGGGGAGGAACGTCATTTGGAACGAAATGAAGACGCCAGTGCTGGTTCTTAGATTATAACGAGAGCGGGACGGCAAATAAAAACTCCTATTTGGATGAAGGATTATACGGATAAAATAGAAGAAGATCCAACATGTAACCACCTTTTCGCACAAGACGAAAAATCATTAGATCCGCAGACTGCTAATGAAGCATTGAACTGCAAAATGAGAAAGGATTGGAAGAAAGCCATGAAAGAAGAAATAGAAAACATGATACGAAACGACACGTTTGCACAAGTTCCCAGACCGAAATACAAGAAAGTAATTAGAGGAAAGTGGATTTTCAAAACCAAACACGACGAAGAAGCAAATCTAGTAAGACACAAAGCTAGACTGGTAGCGTTGGGTAATACACAAAGACCAGGACCAGAAGCTAACAATACATACGCACCTGTAGTTCAAATGAAGTCAACCAGAGTGTTATTTGGAATAGCCGTTGAGAAGAACTGGCATATTCAACACTTGGATATCACAGCAGCATAATTAAATGCAGACATTGACGAAGAAAGTTACATGAATTACCAGAGTATTTTACGAAAGTAAGCGAAGAATTGCGGAACAAAGACTTCGACAAAGTAGATTACGTATGGCAACTGAACAAGAGCATTTATGGACTACGAAAGTCGTTGAGATTATGGAATCGACATCTTGACAAGTTCCTCAAGGCACAAGGACTCAAGCGTTCACTCGCGGATCCATGCGTATATTATTGCGATAGCCGGGAACTAATCGTTACGACATACGTTGATGATTTAGTATTATTTGGTACATCAAAAGCAATCGAGAGAATAAGTAAAAACGCGCGAGAGCATTTTGAAGTGAGAAACGTGGGAGAAATTACACATATTTTATCAATGCGCGTAAGAAGAACCAAAGATTCAATACTGTTAGATCAATCACTTTATAGTAGTGAATTAGTAAAAGAGATGGGTATGGACAGCGCCAAAAGCGTAACAACACCACTTTGCTTAGGCACAAAATATAAGAATTGCGAAGAGGGAGAAGAACTAGATGAGACACACAGTATTATGTACCGAAAAGCAATTGGCGGTCTCTTATATTTAGCGACACACACCAGACCAGACTTGGCTTTTGCCGCCACTTACATGAGCCAATTTTGCAAAGAAACCGTCAAAGGAACATTATTCTGGATTGCAACATATGCTACGTTATTTGAATTCCACCAAGACCTTAGCGCTGGAATTTAAGAAAACTGGAAAGCCTCTAGAAGTGTTTACCGACGCTGACTGGGGATCAGATGTAGTGGATCGCAGATCATTCAGTGGAAACGTACTACTTTTAGGAGGGGCAGTTATAAGCTGGACTAGCAGAAAACAACGTTGTACAGCACTCAGCACCGTTGAATCAGAATTTATCGCACTTACTGAAACCGCTAAAGAGTGTATCTGGATGCGACAATTCATTGAAGAAATTGGAATGTGGGATTTTATCGAAAGAACGACGAATGTAAAAATAGACAATCAGGGAGCGATGAAGGTAGCTGAAAATCCCACAACATCTGACAGATCCAAACATATTGAGTTGAAAACGTTTTATGTACGAGAACTTCTAGAAGATGAGAAACTCAAACTAACATACGTGAGAACGGAAGACAACATAGCAGATCAATTGACTAAGATCATTCCCAGCTCAAGATTGAAATTACATTTGAAATCAATGGGGATCAGGGATCCAGGAGGGGTGTTAGGAGTGATTTAAAATTCCCGGACTGCATTGATCTGAAGAGGCCCAACATGTAGCGACATCTATGTAGGAGATGTAATATTTTGTAATGTTTGGAACATTTTCTCACTCGTACCTTATACTTTGCGTTATTATTAAGTTAATAATAACAGTTAAGTTGGAGGTAAAAAAGTATGCGACTGGTAGTTTGAAATGAGTAGAGAGTCCTTGAAATAGGAAACAAAGTAAATGAGTTGCGAGTTTATCACCATTTCTTTCCTTTTCCGTTAGAGTAGTTTCCCCAAAATATCTGTCAAGATTTCTGCTGTACGAAAGGCTAAATTTTGTCTTCATTTCTTCAAACATTATCGGCCCACCACGGTTATTTGGTATTTTTCTTTTGTGCCATCTAGTGGATGCGTAAAAGATTTAGTCCGACTATTGGTAGCAACTAGCAACGGTTGGGCGTCTTTTTTCCCCATTTCCCCCTTTTTTCCTGTGCGGAATTGGGTAATTTTTAAATAGTACTCTGAACCACACTTAGGTGGCTCTGCAGCGTGAAAGAGCTTTATTTATGAAATTATTTTACTCCTCGACCGGTATCGATCCCGCACCATCTCACAGAGCTTTCACTCCGCAGTCTGACGACTTTACACTGTAAAAAAAGTGACTATTCCGTACCAAATAAGGTATTTTTGCTTGCGTCCCCAGACGACCCTTATTAAGTACTAAAAAAAAACCTTTATATGAAGGTACGGAAAAGTACGTTTAAGAAGAGGTAGTTTTTGCGACCTTAAGGAACTCAAAAAAACCATTAAAGGTTTTAAAATGGTAACATTAAGGGTACTAGAAAAACCTGTTTCGGAAGCAAGTTATTATTTGAAACCTGAAAGGGTTTCAAAACGTACTTATTATGGTGTTAAAGCAAACTCAAAATGTTTTATTTAAAACCTGTTTTGAAGAAAGGTGTTATTCAAACCCTTTGTAGGTAGCAAAATGTACCAATTGTGGTATGAAAAAGACCTATACAGGTTCTGGAAAAACCTCTCTTATTAACAAGGTATTATTTGAGACCTTTAAGAGTTTTAATATCTACTTAATATGGTATTAACCCAAACCAATAAAGGTTCTGAAGAAACCATATTTTACAATGTGTTATTTGAAACCTTTGATGGATTCAAAACGTTCTTCTACAAGGTGCTATTTGAAACCTTTGATGGATTCAAATTGTTCTTTTACAAGGTGTTATTTGAAACCTTTGATGGATTCAAATTGTTCTTTTACAAGGTGTTATTTGAAACCTTTGATGGATTCAAAACGTTCTTCTACAAGGTGTTATTAGAAACCTTTGATTGATTCAAAAGTTCTTATAATGGTGTTATGTATAACCATTTTAAGGTTGTTTTTGAACCCGAATTGCGCTCAAAAATGTAGCAGTTGTGGTACATAATAATAATACAAAGTCAGTATTATAGCTAACTCAAATGTCATTTATAACCATCAATTTACAAGGTAAGGTTCACATGTACGACAAATTTCAAGGAACATTTTTCAATTTAAGAGGTTTAGAATTTTATGCATATAATTTGTTAACCGCATTTTTAATTGCTACTGGTAATTATTTAGTCCTGGTTCAATTTCGAGAACTACTTTCTGTATAAACTGTAATGTCTTCATCAACTTTGGAGAGTAATCAATACCAAACGCATAATAGGTCATAAAGAGCGTTACAAACCCTTTAATAACACTGCTCGATGAAATTTCTACTGTCTCCAAAACTACTTTCACGGGTTTTCTGAAATAGTCTGCGTCTTGAATATATACTACAGCATGCTCGTGGTTTGGAACCTAGAATAGCATTTAACTAAATATCTATGATCAATATTCATGTGTATATGAACAACCAATAGATGATGAAAAATTTACTTACATCTAAAGTAAAAAGCATTTTCGGGTTTTCCTTAAAAATCAACGGCAATAAAAGTTAACTTGCGCCAACTTCCATTTCTAATGATAACAATTAATTTTATGTTATGAAATTTATATTTCAATGAAAACAAAAAAATCTCTACCTGTATATATTTCAGTCGTAACAAAATCTTTCTTTGATAAAAGTTGATTATTCAACTTCTCAAAAAGATCCGACTTTTTAGTCAATTCAAAAATCTTTCCCGTAGTAGGACGAATGAAATCGACGATTTTTTTCTCAGGGTTAAAGTCAAAATTAATGGTCCACTGGAACTCCTTCAATATCTAATTATAATGGGACATCAACTTATTATTTAATGGGAAATTCTAATGTATTAAATATCCTAGCTTAATAATTATAATTAATATTACTTCTTGTTCGTCAGTCAAATTTGGATAATTTTCTATGATTTCCGGCACCGACTTTTCAACGCAAACTTTTCGCCTAACTTGAAAAGTTTTTTTTCATTTTTTCATCCACTATGACTTGGTTTGGCTTGGTTTTCGTCCATTCCTACTGAAGACATTTTATGTGAGCAGCTATGCTAATTTCATCTTCAAAGCAATCCTCCTAAAATAATTAAAACATTTTCATAGAAGTTCCAAAACCTACATGAAATGTTTGCTATTTACCAACATTTGAAATCTTTTTATTTTCTTCATTGGCACTGGTTGATCTGGGTCGTTTACTTTCCGTCTGTTGTTCGAATGCCCGTGTTTCTTTTGAGCATCTTTTACAATCTGCAAGTGAGTGGAATGCCGCCTTTCCCGCTTAAATTTGGACTTCAAACTTTCTAACCAGGTGCCCTAAAAAATGGGAGATTACTTTCACAAACACACATCATATATTTATATGTATATTGTAAATACCACCGTACTTACATATTCGGTTCCAATTTTAAGACGATCAACTAAAAAGCGGTGTTGAGATACCAAAGCCTGACAAACTCTATTATACTCATCATGGGTTGGATATCTAGTAAAATTAAATATATGGGTAAAGTTATAAATTACCCTGTAATTATTTATATCAGACTTACATAGTGTAGCGACTTAAATCCTCATAAAGAAGAGCAACTATTTTATTCGAAAATCTCTCTTCAGTTAAAACAATTGGGTTTTTCTGATCAATTAATTCTTGAATTTGATTAGGTAAGGTTGGAACCTTATATCCTAGAGGAAGTGTTAATCTTCCGCTCGTAGTAGTAATTGGTTCCTCCTCTGGATTCGCAACTGTGGCTCTAAGATTCGGTATCTCTTGGTTACTACAGGATGAAAGGAGAAATAATGTTACGAAACTCACGTCTGATATAAGTATTTTGTAAATGGGTTTATTATAGCCTACCTTGAAGATACTGAAGCTGCGACTTCCATATTTTCAGATCCTAATATATTTAGTTCTACACCATCAGGTTGGCTTTCTTCTTCGTCACTATCAATGTCAATGAATGTCTTCCACTTTTCAGAATAAATCTGTATCCCAGATATATCTTTTCTGAAAGTTCTCTTAATATTTTCCGATAGCTTAATTTCCTTCCTTCGCTTTTCAAACGACACGCAATAGCTTCTTGAGTCCTGCTCTCATTATAGAACGATTTAATTTGTAAACAAGTTCGTGAAGTGTCTACGTGTCTCACGCGATAATTAACGACAGGGTCTATATCTCATAGTAATAAATGTTTTTAACGGGAGATTTTTTGCAGTAGAAATTCTGTATTCATTCATTGAAGCGTAATCTATTTCAGCCCCAGGTCGAATAACTTTCCAATGTTTAGAATCCTTCACCTCATAGGCATGAAGGTGTGAGTTATAGTTTTCAACATAAAAAACTTTCGAACATAAAAGCCAACATTCGCCAATTCTCAGAATATGAGATATTTTTAGAAATAACGGTATATCTTCACCATGAATAAGGTCAACCGTTATAAATGTACATAGCTTATATGAAACTTAATTGATATTAATTTCTTTAGCTTTTAAAATTGATAGGTTCTCCCATTCAACATTTAGATACTTGCACTCTCTTATTTTAAGTTTAAGATCGCAGGGCAAGGTTAAAAACAATATTCATTTTACACTTTTTTGTAAATCGTCATTTTGAAAGCCGTTTCTCCCACTCCAGTCATGGCACTGGGCGTACTGATTTCTTTCAGCTATTGTTTTTGCAATGTTAGTAAAGTTTCTACATCTACTGGCTATTTGTTTGAATTTTTGATGCTTCGCTTCAAAGCGAAAGCACGCTAGTCTCTTTAATGGCCCATATTCTAAGATAAGTCTTGGGTAGTGAACCATGTAATGAATTTTTGGAGTGAATTTAGTTGGAGCCAACAACTTGAGGTTCTGATAAAAACGTTCAATCATGTCGGCAGCAAAAGCTAGCCAATTTATGTTTATAACAGGGGCAGATACAATATCAACTATTTCTCTCAGATTTAAATATAGTTTCCAGTGGATATTATCTTCACGAACAAAAGGACCAAATAAAAAAGGAAACATGTAAAACAAACTGCTCTTCTGGGCGGCTGAACCAATTAAATGGTTGTTTTTAAAAATCATCCCCTTTGAGAAGGTGCCAGATTTATTTGTAGAATCTTCACTACCATATTCAAAAAGAGTTAAAATTTCGTTCATTTTTTCAAAAGAAAAAACTTCAGCACTTATTAGGCCAGAAAGAACAACTTTCAAAACAAGTGGTATAACTCCTTCGTATAGATCATGCATAATGTCGGGGGGAAGATATCCGTTACTTTAAATCCAGGAATTGAAAGGAAAGGTGATTTTTTTTACCCCGTAAATAGCCTCGTTAGCAATATTTTCAGAAACTGCTTCAACTTGGTACAAGTAGGCTTTTTCTGTTCTTATCGAGTAATCAGATTCTAAAAACTTTTCAGGTAATTCTGTTTTAACAGCCATGTAGTGTCGACAAATTCTTCCGCGACTGAAACCTTGTTTAAAGCCAGCTAACAGATGCGAAGAAAGATTATCACCCGAAATAGTTGCCAAAGCGCCCCTAACTACTACACCTCGTTCTTTAATAAATATTCCTTCACATTGTAAAGTAATTAGATCTTGAATAAGTGGATCAAGTACAGGCTCGTATCCATATTTCTCTACGTGCTTATACCTCACTACTATTGTTAGGAAAATGTTGCTTAATTTACTTCTAAATCTAGGTGGCAAATTCCCGAGAAAAAAATAAAATAAGCTAATTTTATGCTTTCCTCGTTTAGACCCAAGCGGATTTACTAACTCTAGCTCATCAGCATATAAATGGATTCTCAAAAACGACTTATCATTTTTAAATATTTCGTGGTTCATAAATATTTGGCCTTGATCATAATCACTAACTGCACTATGCTCTCCCTCCCGCTTTCCTTCCAATGCATATTTTTGGATTTCTTCCCATACATCATCGAAAGACAACATTCTCTCAAGTAGCTTTAAAATATTTACATACTGAAAGGTATCCTTAAAAGTTTTGCCATTACGGTAGTTTTCCTCGTTTAGACCCAAGCGGATTTACTAACTCTAGCTCATCAGCATATAAATGGATTCTCAATAGCGACTTATCATTTTTAAATATTTCGTGGTTCATAAATATTTGGCCTTGATCATAATCACTAACTGCACTATGCTCTCTCTCCCGCTTTCCTTCCAATGCATATTTTTGGATTTCTTCCCATACATCATCGAAAGACAACATTCTCTC
Organism: Phalangium opilio; assembly: GCA_019434445.1. Lineage (NCBI taxonomy): Eukaryota > Metazoa > Arthropoda > Arachnida > Opiliones > Phalangiidae > Phalangium > Phalangium opilio. Next base: position 162,215 of record JAEQBA010002515.1, read on the forward strand.
AAGTAGCTTTAAAATATTTACATACTGAAAGGTATCCTTAAAAGTTTTGCCATTACTGTAGTTTTCCCCCAAATTGTACTCGATCGGGGACAAAAGCTCAAGCTGTTGCTTACAGAAACTATTTAGCTTGTAGTCACTTCTTATAACATCAGTTAGAGTTTCTACTTCTGGAATCTCACCAGGTTCAGAGTTTGTACACAACTCTTTAACATTTTCAACTATAACGCTGACATCATTAGCTATGCTCATAGCAACTGAGCGCGGAAGCAAATGTTTTTCCCTCAATTTCAGAATCATCAAAGCCATGTTTTTCCCTCAATTTCAGAATCATCAAAGCCATGTTTTTGCGTAGATTCACTAAAGAATCTTCATGATTTTGGATTTCATTTTCGTTCACATTATTGGTCTGTTCGTTAATATGGGGCTCATTGTGTTGGTTTTCAATAACTAAAGAGTCAGGCAGAATCCCATCCTCAATTTCAAGGTACTCTAGGCTGTGTTTTCACTTAACATGGCTTGTAAAAGATTTATAGACATTGTATGGTTTTGAACAAATTCCTACATTGCAAGTGATTTTAAAATTTGGGTCATGAATATGTAAATCTCTATAATGAGTTAGAAGCTTCTTGAATGATGGTCTGTTGACACCACACATAGAGCAACGATACATTTTGATATCTATAAACATCAATGGATACTCCTATAGTTATGATGTTCCTATTGCCATGAATTTATTCAAGTTAACAATGAATATACAGTTTCAATATACAGTAGAGTTAGGCCCATTGAAGAAAAATCAATTTGGGTTTCAATTACATGTGTATATTCAAGAATAACCATAGTAAATTCATGTAGATATTCAGTTTCAGTCAGAATCAAATAAGGCGAATTATTACATAATGTGAATGAAAAATCTCATAGGTAAGAGAGTATGTCCCTAAATTCCGACAGAAACCGAGTATAAAGAGATTTTAAGCCTCTCTGTACGGGGTAGAACCACGGATAAAGAACGCGCGTGAGGAAAATTGTTTTCACTCTACATGATAGGCAACTCCCTATATCGAACGACAGTTTATTCTGTATATACTCTGTTACAACATCGGTTGTCAGCACGCGCAAATCTAGGTCTCTATGTAACGTAGCTTTTTACGTGCTGTCAAGAGACAAAAAACTTCAGGATCTTCAGGATTTAAAATATCCGCGAGGTTTTTTAGCTCGAGTGCACGGACCTCTAGGCCTTAGTTTAAAATACGTTTGAAATTGCCTACAGCCTACTACACCTATTTGAAACTAAGGCCTAGAGGTCCGTGCACTCGAGCTAAAAAAACTAGCGGATATTTTAAATCCTGAAGATCCTGAAGTTTTATGTCTCTAGACAGCACGCACGAAGCTAAGTTACATAGAGAAATAGCTTTGCGCGTGCTGACAACTGATGTTGTAACAGAGTATATACAGAATAAGCTGTCGTTCGAGATAGGGAGTTGCCTATCCTATAGCGTGAAAACAAATTTCCGCACGCGCATTCTTTATCCATGGTAGAACTTTGCTACATCGCTTTGTTAGAAACGTCCACTAAAGAAATCAAACTGAACGGTACGGGTTGCAGTGCAGCGTTCCATTGTCAAATTCATCATGAAATATCAGTACATACAAAGCTAGGCGCCGTCCTATCTCTAGCCATTGCTCTGAGAGAGATAAGAGGTTGCCCAGTTTTGTACTCACTAACATTTCAAGCTGTATCTGACTGTCGCCAATATGCACCCTGGGGTTTTTCAGCCCACCTGCCTGCCTGCGTGAGTGCGTTCAGGGACAAATACTTGTCTTATATTTATTTAGTGGAAATTTGGGTCTTAATTTTTTTTAAATATTGGTATTATTATAAAAATTGCACATTACCATTGAATTTTTGGTCTTCAAACTGAGAAAGCCAGCTGCAGTTGCTAACGCTTTAAGATTCTTCAAAGACTGCAATAATTAAAAAATAGCCTTATGGATCGCAATTTACCACAACTGCTCTCCACGCTTTTAATGAGCGTTGATAATCCTATAAAATGTAACACTATAGATACATCTAGTACTGATATTAAAATTAAGTAGAATCATAAATACCTTTTCTATCGTCAACCGCTTGTTCCAAAGTTTACAACGGGACACCCAATCAATATGGTGGGACCAAAAATGACGGACGAGCCGACGACGCGATACCGAATTTTCCGACCACAAAAATGATTATTTTTTCCGAATGGGCGAAATTTAAAACAAAAGATTACCGCAAAAAATTTAATTTTTTACCGTATGGCCGAAATCCAGAAACACTGATTTAATAAAACAGATTCTCGCTAAAATATGGTATAATATATAAGATTGCTATGTTCATTGCAAACGCTTTGTAGGCACACGCTGTGGAAAAAAACTTTAGAAATGGCGGAATTCAATTCTTTATTTCTTTCTTTTCATTTTCCGTCAACCGTTAGTTGGAAGATGGAAGTTTCAAGTGTCCAAATTGCAAACCCCCTCCCAAACACGAGCTAATGGAAAAAACCAAGCCACGAGGTTCATAAAGATCACGATGTTCGGACCACGGACGTCCGCCGTATTTCTTAAACATTTTGTGTAATCACACTTCGCCGTAGGTGGCGCTAAGAGATTTACCGTTTACGGTTTAAATTAATTATATATAATTCCAATTATAGTAATTATATTAAATGTGATATAAATTAATTGGTATCCAAGCACAAAGACTGGATAAAAACGTAAAAACATTTAACAAATAATTAATTTAAATGGTAATACGCGGTGATGCCTACCCGTCGGTTTGCAGTTACATTACGAATCTGTTGAAACTGAAAGAACTGATATTTTGAAAGGTGTTTCGAAAAACCTGGAGGTGTTTATGAGTACTATCAAAATTTTGGAAAGGTTAGATTTGGTACCATCCGAGAAGAATTAAACCATAAATGGTATCTTTGAATACCACTTGCGTCAAAATACCTTTTCGGAGACTTTCTGAAACCATCGTTAGAGAAAAGACCTACAATACCTTAAAAGGTACTTAAAAATACCATGAGGTATTTTTGAGTACCAACAAAATACCTTTATTTTTTACAGTGTATATTCTCTATACGAGATGAGAAAATGTCAAAGTTTTTGGCAAGTAAGTTACAAGAGTTTTGCATCCGATTAATAGGTATTAAGTGTTTACCTTTTATGTAAAATGTAGAAGGGTTAATCATTCTAGGAACTAAAAAGTTTAGTTTTGCTAACAGTTCTGGTAGTGGTATAACGTTATTAATTAATTTAAAAATGAATTTAAAATCAATCGCTGAGCAGTATTTGTAGGTAAGCAAAGATGTTGTCATAGCTGTACTCATGACTGTTTAAAAAAATATAAAAACAATATTGAACAAATATCTTCTGGACGCTTTCTATTTTATCCAACAAATATTTACTACATCCCCCCCCCCAAGCAACCCATCCGAATACCAGACGTGACCTCACCAAACTTAAATACAGTAACCGAAAGTGCTTAAGTGATTTTAATTTTCATGCTATTTTTAATACCACCGCAAGGGTACGGCGACAACGGTTGATGCAGCTAGAAATATGGTCTATGAAGTATGGGCCACAGTCAAATAGAGTGCCGAGATCTTTCATGACGGTTTGCTTCCGAACTTTAATATTGTCGATTTCTTACGAAGCTATGACCTGCCTAAAAACTCGTCTTGTGTAAGTCACGTGTACTGATTTGGCAGGGTTGATTGGGAGGTTGTTCGCCTGACACCATCGAGTTAAGTTCCTTTTGCAGCAAAACACTATCAGTTATGGAATTCACTGTTCTACAACTTTGTTGTCGTCAGCAAATTGTAAAAGCTGAGAATGGCGGACATGATATTTTAGATCGTAAATGTAACCGTTAAAAAGCAGTGGACCCAGTGAAGAGCCCTGTGGAACACCACATAACACCGGATATGTAACCGTTGTTAAAAAGCCATTGCACTTGAGGATATTAGCTCGATAGCGCAGATTGTCATTGAGCCAGGCTAACAAGTCACCGCTGAGGCCAAGTGCTTGCAATTTCTCAATTAAAATATCATGGGAAACTCGATCAAATGCTTTTGCCAGATCTAGATAGACCACGTCTACCTGTCCTTGGCGTAATACCTCTGGAGCCACTAGATCCATAAACATAGTGTGATTGTTATCGACGCTTTTTCCAGGTATAAATCCATGCTGGCTAGGATTGGGAAAAGCGCCAAACCAACGCTGCAAACGGACGTGCATAGCTGAATCAAAGACATTCGCTAAGACACACAATTGGGAGATAGGTCGATAATTGGCATGATCGCTTGAAGGCCCAGACTTAAACACAGGAATTACTACTGCTTTTTTCCAAAATGTGGGAAAGCAGCGCGTACGTAAGGACAGATTAAAGATATGTGTCAGGAGAGGTGTAATGACATTTTCGCATCTTTAATGATAAATGCAGGGATGCCATCAACCCCTGTCGAAAACTTGGCTGGTAAGCGGGAGATCGCTATGGATACGTCTGATTGCAGAAATACTTCTCCACAATAATGATTAGCCGCTTCGTCAGGTGCAGTAAATCTATCTGTCCCCTCGAGCCCTCTGCTGCCTTAGTCCGAGCCCTGTCACAGACCACCTCCTGGCTGGGCTCGCCGCTGACGGTGTCCCGCCTCTGTCACCTGCTTAAGGGGCGTTGCCGGGCCCGCTGGCCGATCCCGTATGCCTTGACGGCGGTACCGCAGGTACCATTTTGAGCACAGGGATGAAGGCAGGAGGGGGGCGCTGTTGATGCCCCCGCGCGCAGGTGCAGCGCCTAATCAAATGCATTCTGAGTGTCCACTGATACTCCTGAGAAATATTTACCGAAAGCGGTAGCAACTATTTCAGGGTCAGAGACTAATTTGTTGTTAATTTTAAGCGAAATTATACTGGTATCCTCTTTGATGTTTCCATTAATATAACTCCAAAATTTTTTAGAGTGGGACAAAGCCTGTTTACAAACTAGGGTTGTAAGTTTGAAAATTTTCCGCTCGGAATATTTTCCGGAAAATGACCGAGCTATATTTTTCCGGAAAATTTTCCGTATTTTTCCGCTACCAGTTTCTCAATTTAAAAGTTAAAACTTTAAAATTTTTCAATTGCCTTTCTTTTCAAAACATTCATTATTTTGTTTTCGGTGAATTCGGAGGGAGAAAAATTGTCAAAGGGCACAGTCTAGTGACCCCTATTCTCTATAGGAAAAGCTCACTCATTGACTATCGCTTGCATGCATAGGGTTATTGTTTGCTCTTATGACGGTATAAGGCGTTAGAGAGTCGAGACCAAACCGTTAAGAGACCCAAGTGAAACTAAAATTATTAGGCATAAAGGATAGTGATCGTCTGCGTCATTGTAAGGGAAACGAGGTGTTATGTTGTTAATGTTATTAAGTTTGTTAACCCTTTTTAAAGTCACAAATTATAGGAAAATCAACCACTATATGGCGGTACTTTAATAAATCTACTAAAGATGGCAAAATAACTGGAGAATGTTTTAAATCTTTAAAAAGGTGATAAACTGACTCAAAGCTCACTTAATTGCTAGTTTTATATTTTTCCGATTAGCAGAAAATTTTCCGCGTTTTATTTTTCCGGAAAATTTACAACCCTATTACAAACCAATTCAGCCCTAAAGCGAGCATCCCTGGCGGACAAGCGCTTAACAATTGCTCTGCATTTTCGAAACTCTATTGCATCTGACAATTCACCAGTGCGTCGCCTTTTCTTATAATAAAATTTTTTCTGCGCAATGGCGCGTATGAGATCACGTGAAAACCACAATGGAAATTTGGGGGAATGACGGTTAACACAGGGATCGAGTGGCTCATAGAGGCAGTAAGGTTTCGGTCAAGGTTGCAGCACACTCATTAACATCGTTACACTCTAGAACCCCGGACCAGTCCATGTCTCTTAACGATGAATACAGATAGTGGTAATCACCCCTTTTATAATTGTATGTTGGTTGGCGAGGTTTCAAAGCCGTTGCAATGTCTACAGAATAATTTACAAAGAATGGAGGATGGTAAGAATGAATGGCGACCAGTGGGTTGGTAAGTTCAGTAATTACTAAACCATTCATGTTTGTAAGGACGAGATCGAGCAAATTGATATTGTCTGACTTTTTGTTGATTTGATTTTGGTTCAAATTATAGCACAGCTCATATACGTGAGATGATTTGGATTTTATAGTAGAGGGGCAGCCCCGATCGCTAAAAAAATCCCAGTAAAACGAGATTATTATCTTTGTATTTCAATTCAATCAAGAGACAACTTTTGTAAATTTCGAATTGTGAATCGTCGTATAAGGGACGGAAATAACTGTTACCTGATATAAAAGAAGTTTTATTTTTGTGCCTAATTTCCACGAATACGCATTCTCGGTTACCCTCGAGTTCGGGTCGTCGGCTGAAAACAAAGGATTTCTTAATAGCGATCAGAGCTCCCCACCCCTGACGTATTAGTGAAATAACATAAATTGACTATATTAGTGAAATAATATAAATTGACTATATTAGTGAAATAATATAAATTGACTATATTAGTGAAATAATATAAATTAACTATATTAGTGAAATAATATAAATTGACTTTATTAGTGAAATAATATAAATTGACTATATTAGTGAAATAATATAAATTGACTATATTAGTGAAATAATATAAATTGACTATATTAGTGAAATAATATAAATTGACTATATTAGTGAAATAATATAAATTGACTATATTGGTGATTCAACATGGTAATCTGTTAATTTTTATCTGCGATAATTTCATTTCAAATGAAATCACAATTGTTATCGTGATTTTCACTTCAAAAAAAGGTGAAAAACGCATTCTACCAGAATTGCAAAAACTGACAGTAGCATACCATAAAGATACACGATGAAAATTGGCGATAGAAATCTCAGGCTCAATGCTTTCGTGTCTTGTAATTGTTCTTTTTCCATATGTAGAACTTTTCGGTTATCAAAGAATAACTTTCTTGTTCTGGGTTCAAGTTGACTCGTTTCTACTATTCTTCCAATGCTGTCAAGTGTCAACAAATAGATGGTTATTTATAACAATGGTAAGTCGCTTTTAACTATTGTCAAGCTGACAGTCAATTAGACCTAATACTATTTCCAAGTAATAATTAGATGAACCATAGATATGGTGTGCGAGCCATAATTTTTGGTTTGCAAGCTAGGTCCGAGCCTTAAAAAATTTCGGGTTCAAGTATCGAGCAGAGTCTTGAATGTGTCGACCCTTTTTTCCTTGCCAAAATTATGTATTCGGGTAGATCTAATTAACGGGTTTCATTTTTCTATTCAAGACTTAATTCTTACTGAAAATTAAGTTAATCTACATGGCAAAGGTAACCTTTTTCAGCGGCCAAAATACACGGTGCTCATCAAGCGGGCCAACAAATAAAGGTATAAGAAAGTAAAGTCAAGCTAGAAGTACTTTCTACATATAGCTACTAAACTCTGTCGAGTCTAATAGACCTGTTCACATTTGGAGTGAGGTTGAAACGGGGGTAAAATTCTCGAGAGGTGAGCATGCGCAGAAAGAGTGTTTGTTGCCAGTCGTATTTATGAAACCATTGCTTTTACCTTACTAGTTAGGCATTTGAGTTTATTTTTATAAAACAGTGTTGTATTAATGGTTGTAAAAGTATAAATTCAACTTCCTAGGTGAAATTTTATCGAATTCAATTAATAGACGTAAAATTGGGGTAGTTTATAATATTCTACAGACCAAATTGGGCGCCAAGGCTTACGAGCGTGTTATACGCGGGGTAACACAGCGCTTTCGGCACGACATCGGTCATATCCGCCGATGAAGCGATGATCCCATACGGTCGCCGAGGCTCAGTGAGTTTTAACCAATTATTATCATTGCACCGTTTCCATTACAACTTAAAAACTGTTTGTTTCTTAACATGGTTTTAATTTTACTCTCTCGGTTTAAATACTAGGCATTTTATTTTAATATTAAAATACAAAACGTTCTAAAACACGTCCATCGTAGTTTATTTTACACGTTAACTCCATTGAAGCGTAAAACTCATGGCAACAAACTTGCAACTGCTCATGCGCGGCCATAAATGTGAAAAGGTCTATTTTCAAGCTAGTAGGACAACTCTCCGCGTTTGCGAGAGTTCTTTGTAAAATGAACTCTATGAGTACAAGAAAGATTTTGAAGTTTGAATTCGAGACTTATTCGAGCCAAGGTAGATTTTATTTAAAATTTCGGTTTCGAGCTTCGAGCCAAGTACTCGCACAAGCATAAACTTCTTCCACTTACATATAGTTAAGATTTTCAATGACATTTGCGGCAGTTTCGTGTTGAAGAACATGTGAGCATGAACCACATCATATACGCTTTCTCCTACGTGAATCAACCTTTCTTTAGGCATCTCGTCGGACAGTGCCTTAATGAAGCGTTGCACGATCTGGCTTGAGCAAAAAAACAAAGCCGTTCCTTTGTAAAATTGCTCTTGAAACTGGACGTCGGGATGCAAAAAATAGTGCCCGTTCAAAGCCATTCTCCCTCGAAGCTTGGCATACGTTGAATCTGCTTCCTGAAATAAATCAATGAAAGGTGCAATTAATTTTATCGTAGTTGGTTTTGTTACTCTAAATGGACACACCTCTATCATTTCCTTAAAACTTCCAACACGTATATAAGGTTCCAATTTGGGTTGTCTCAGCAAATCTTCAATGGAGTTAACAGGATCTAAATTCGAAATGACCATTTCTAACTTCATGGAGCTATAATAGCACCATATCAGGACAAACGACGCCAGAGTCCAGGATCCAAGCAAAATCCTTGTTGGTAATCTCCGTCCCAAAACGGATAAATCAGCTAAAATCACAATATTAAAGTCAGTGATTTAAAACATTGTAACATAGTCTCTAATTTTTAATAATAAATTTGCATTTTAATTGAGGTTTCAAAGAGAATATAGACCACCGTATAGCGACCGTATACGGTGGTTCTGTGAGGAGGAGGGGGGGTCATTTCTTCCCCCTTTTCGTTCTTCTCTTTAGGAGGTGGTGCGCCAGAGGGGATGGGAAATTGCAAGGGGGGTGGGGAATTGATGACGTCACGTGATTTGTTGGCGGTAAATTTGAATTGTAACGCCCCCTAGTTGTGGCGGGAGATTGAGTTGATTATTAAGGTGATGGCGCGAAATTTGAATTTATGGAGGATTTTTGGTGTATCGGTATGACGTCACGTGACTTGGTGACGGCGCTCAGTGTCCATAGTGGTATTATTTTGGTGTATCTTTAGGATATTGTATACATTTAGTGGATGATTTATTGGTAATTCTATAGGTTCAATAGATCCTTTCTACACCCCCCACCTAGCCTGTAATGCTATTCTCTGTATGATTTTGAGGTCTCCATGGATGCTTATGTCATAATAAAGAACTAGTTTTAATTGAGATATGGGTTACATTGCAAAAGGTACCAATTAAGCTACGATGCGGTTCTACAGTAAGGGTGTATGTTTTGTATTGTTATTATTAGATGTATCTTTAGGATATGATTTATAAAGGTTCAGTAGGCCCTTTCTACACCATCCTGTAATGCTATTCTCTGTATGATTTTGAGGTCTCCATGTATGTTTATGTCATACTAAAGAACCAGTTTTAATTGAGATAAGGTCTACATTGCAAAAGGTACAAATTAAGCATGATATTCTAGGTGTACTCCTTTTGTGTATTGGTTATCAAGTTACTAGGTTAGAACAATAGTACATTTTAGTATCAAAAAAGAAGAAATACGGCAGTTTTTACACAACTTGGTAGCTGGTAATTAGTTAAAATGAACAAATATTACTATAAAATATCATAAAATGCTGATACAAACAAAAGTATACTCGAATATAGCTTGACTTTTTCGTATATTTTCTATCTAGCACACATTTTAAGAGACATTTTAACCAAAACAGAATTATATATACCGTAACACATGACTTGTTACAAACCTTGTCAACAACCTTTCTCTCCAGAGTTCGGAAGTAAAATGACTCTATAGTTTACAAAATTTCCTTTTGGACACCCAACAGGTATTCTACAGGGCCGGTAGGCCCTTGTAGATATGACATGACACCCTTCCGTAATGTTAAAGAAAAAGTCACACCTTTTAGGGTTAGCGTCCCATAGAAAAAGCATTAAAAAATTTTCGGTTTTTTAAGGCAATTGAGACAGGCCATACGGAAAAAGTATAGCGAAGTTAGTTTTCGGAATACTTCTAAATTAACAAGCATTTATTAAATGGAAAACTTACCTGTTTCGATTTTTAATTAATGAATTCTAATTTTTGTAATTTAACTAATTAAGATAGTACGTCAAAAAATTACTTTTGGGTCAGAGGTCAGCCTAACCTCATAGCGCGCTTAAACCTATTTTCTTCATTTCGTTCTCGTTGAAAACTTGAAGGGCCTAGGTTTGTGGGTGCTAACAAGTTACGTTGACTAATTGTAAATGTTGGCTTTCTTGCTGATTTTCCTAATTTCTTAGCAGTAGACTCTAACTTTGGTATTTCGTCCGAGCTTGAGCACCTTTATATGTATTTTCTAATTAACTGTAGCACCCTTAATAAGAAATAGGTCGTTATCAGGTCGAATTTTCGTCTAGAAAAGTAATTCAGGTAAATTATTACTGTTAATAGAGGTTTTTATATCTTTTGAAGTAAGTTTTTCGACGTTCTTTATGGCCAAGGCTTAAGTTATACAGACTAATGGCACTCCATGTTATTTCCCGATAGAGCTTAATACAGTCGAAGGTAGAAGGCTGCCATTACCCTATCTTAGTTACTCTATGTAATTATAGCTCATATAGTGTGTCTTTCCTCTTTAAAGATTATTAAAAAGGCTGATTTCCAGCTCTCATTTTTTTTTTGGAATCCTGTATTATAGTCTGCTCAACTTTTTGCTAGAAACATAGCCTAACCGGGTTAACCCTAGCCTTTTTATGCAGTATTTATAAAGTGACCATTTATTTTTTACCCCAAACCGGGATGGCTTGGACACACTAGAAACAAACTAAAATTCGGATTGAAGTAAACACAACTAAGATTTTTCTAAGGGTTGATATTGTCTTTCTTATATTTTTCTGAAGCACAGATTTGTTTATGGAGGTCTGGTGATGATTTTAAGCAGGGGCGCCGATCATTGTTTTTCTCAGGGGGGCTGGGGTCCAAGGCAACACCAGGGAGCTCAGGCAAAAATTTTAATTCCTTATAGAAAATTTGGATTATGATATTTTTGAAAAGAAAGTGTGTTTTTATAGGAAATATAGTACTAAAAATCCTCATAGGTAAACCTATTTTAGCTTAAACTATGTAGAAAAATCTCAAAAAAACGAATCGGATTTTACTTTGAAAAGCAAAGCCTATTCAAAATATTATGTTTAAAAATTCAGAGCGAGCGAAGCGAGCTCCGCAATTTCGCTGTCTATAAATTTGATCTCGATGAAAGAGCCAAATTTTGATAAACTTGGCGCTTAACTAACTCTTTTGAAGGTTGTCGTTAAATACGCATTTGCGTTTAGGCATTTTGAATAAAAGAAGACTCACTCGTCACTAGAAAAACTACACAAGTCACCTTGACATTGTTCACAGATTTGAAGAAATATTTAGCAGACTACATAATTACATATACCGCGCGATAATCAAAACTGGGACAATTTCCAGAAAACGGGACTTTTTAGTGTCCCGAGGCATTTTTCGGGGACACCGGGACAAAGTTTAACAAAACGGGACTGTCCCGGCTAAACCGCGACGTATGGTCACATTAAGTATTTACCGTGTGCGCTTCCTATTTGATGTAAAAAATGGCATACTTATTCAAATTATTAACGTGTTGAAGTAAAGATAGTGCTTCTCACCCTGTGAAAAGATCGAAAACTTCAAAATACTACTGGTAAGATGACAAAAAGTTTAATATGTTTTCCCTACGGCAGAGTCGTGATGTTTACGTTAGCGCAGCTTAACTATTTGTTACGAACAGTGGATTTTGTTAATTCATAAATATAAGTAACAGTGGTGCTGATTAATCCAGGAGGACAGTGTCGTTATGTAATTTAATTAGTCAAATAATTTCCATGTTTACATCAGCGCAGATTTTTCCAACGTAACCACGTCAGCAACGAAGGGTTACGTTGTTCTCTATCTCCACAGTTCACATTGCCGTTTGTTTATTTGTCTAAATTGCTATGAATTGATTAGGTATTTAATTTAATTACTGTAATTGAAGCCAAAGTTGCTAAACTATAGAATCACATCATTCATTAACATATGTTATAGATGATCTTTATGTTACCGCAAATTTAGCACGTGGTATGATAAAAATTGAACACATTGTGTTGGCAAGAATGAAAAACTCTTCTAAACTTTACAATTAAGGTGATTTGAAACTCATTTTATAAGCTAAATCAACACTGCCAAACCTCAATCCTTCATTAATTTCAACTTAATTATGTATAATTAACGTGAATTTAAACATGAAATATACATATTTGGATTTGAACTCGAGTAACTTTGAAATAAAATACTTAATTAAGATTATAACTGTACAAGCTGTTAGTATAGCCCCATGTTTTCTATCTCATACTTAGTTAATTTTAATTATCTTTAAAGTACATTAATAGGCGCGAAATTCGAAAGTTTAAGGTAAAATAAGATTCAAAACCCACTAAAAATTGCAATTAAGGTTAAGTATATATTGAAAGTCATTTATAACCTAAATGTACATTGCCGAAACACAATCCTACGTTAATTTTAAATCAAGTAAATATAATTAACGTGAAATTCAACCAAAAATATTAATTTTTTGGATTAAAAGCTCAAATAACTTTTAAAAAAACTGTTTAATTAAGATTAAAACTACCCAAGCCGTTGGTAAATCCCAATGTTTTCTATTTCAACTATGTTTAAAGTACATTAATTGGCGCGAAATTCAAAAGTTTAGGGTAAAATAATGACTGTGGCAAAAATGATAAACTGCACAAAACGTTCCAATTAGGGTAAAAAATTCCAATAAGGCAATAAATTATACTTTTAAGCTTAATCGACTCTCCCGAACTGCGCTCAAATTAAGATTAAAACAACACAAGTTTTTCGCACAGCCACAGATGTTTCCTATTTCACTTTCGAATTAATTTAATTCATCATTAAAATACATCAAAAGTGCATACATATTTTAGAGTAATTGCAATTAAAGTTAATATTTCATTGAAACTTGTATTATAAACTAAATACACACTAGATTAACCGTTAAATTGAACTTAATCAAGTATAATTAATGTGAAATTAACCCAAAACACGAATGTTTTTGGTAAATTCATGGATACCTTATAATTAAACTAACAAATTATAATTACAACTACACTTATCTTTCACTCAGCCTCCATTTTCCTGTTTAATTTTTACACTTAAAAATTGTCATTTAAAATCATTTTCCCATATTGAAAAGGCGCGAATTTTAAAAGTTTTTTGGGGGGGAGGGGGTACAGTATGTGTGCATTTTTAACAGGAGTATTGTTACAATTGTAACACTACAGACCTTGTATTTCTAATGGAACCGGCAATACCGCAACGCTGAGCTGAAAAACCAGGATGGCAATTGTTTGGACCTATCGGGTGAGGACATTGGAGCACCAAAAACATCCCGCGGTGTCACTTGTTGAACGTTAAAGCGACCTACATCACTTTAAATCCCATGACCTGCTCAATCTGGCAATCTTTGAAAACTCAACTTTGAGGTACTTCCGGTCCCTTTTGATATACAGGGTCTTCAGTGTAGGAGCTAAGTAGTAGAATTACAGTAGTTAGTCTCGTTTCCTAGCAAAATGCCAACCTATTCCAACCAGGACAAATTGGACAGGATGTTTATTTTGGGTGAAGCCTGAAGGTCGCAGTAACGTTCAACTAAAGGCAGTGCTTTATGCCGAACGGTTTCCACACCGACAACATTCGGTGCGAAGCACCTTTTCCGACATTGGCGAGCACCTTCGTGATAGCGGTAGTGCAAGATCGTGAACGTAGAAGAGACTGTATAGTCTGTAATGAGGATAGAGATTTTGACATCGTAGCACGTTTTGAAGCCAATTCATGCTAATAGTAGAGCGGTGGAACAAGAAGTTGCACTAAGTCATTCTACTGTTTGTGCCAGTTTACAAGGGCATTACTACCGGCATTATCATACCCCCCTACATCAAGCCTTAACGGACGAGGATTTCCTAAGACGGCAATACCATTAGTCTTACCATGCGTCATGAGTTTACTGTTTGCAAATGTATTGCAAGACATGGACAGTCGTCTGGAAGAGTGCCTAAACCACAATGGTAGAAACGTCGAATATTTACGTTGAGGTGTTTACCAAACAGTTAAGAGGTTGTAATTTGAGGCCCACGTTCTAAGACTAATCGTAGGACAGTGCTTTAAAATATTTTGTTGCATTCTCCAGTATTCTTTTTGTACCTTGTCACTCGTTGTCACTTGCATACAATAAAACATGAATTCTAAACATTTATTTACACCCTGTATAATTTAGTATGACATCACCCGTTGGCAGTATTGGGGGTTGTACATAAAGGAAGCTGTTTGTCTGATCTCGACACCACTGTATATGTATACAGTGTACGAAACAAATATTTTTCTTCCATATTTCAAATACCGTCGTTTTTAAGCTTCTTTCATAAATAAAGTGCAACATTATATGCTTATCGAAATCAATGTAATTAACGATACTTAAGTACTCCTTTAAGTAATTAGAAATAGATAAACCCCAAATGTATGACGGTAAAGCAAACATAATTATTCAAAATTTAATTACATTAAGACTGAAGTAACAGATATTATAAAAAAAACGTCTTGGTTTGGACCAAGGCCGAAAAAACAAACGATATGTGTGAGGTTTATCATTTGACTGAATTTTGAGATATTGCAATTGTTTTAGTTATTTTTATCCATTTAATCCTTAATCAATATTAAATTCCATCAACTGATTTTACTGTTAATCGATCCATTCCCTCTAAATTAATTGAAAAAATTATATATCTACGCTTTTTCAAGAACAATTACATTTTCCGAAAACATTTTATCATGAAATTAATTATTTTGAAGGGATTTCGTGTCGATGATTACTAACTTATAAGCACCTTGACGGACATAGTTTTAATTGTTGCTGGCTTGACAAATTTTCAAGTTTGCATCAAAAAAAAAAACTTAAATCGGTAAGTTGCTAAGAAGACTGATGTTAAAAAAATATGATAATTTAAATTTATTTTGTTCAGACTAGTTAATAAACGAATGCCGTATACTTAAGACAAAGCAACATCGTTTATCCTGTGTGGTTTTTGTTAGTAGGTAGCCATCTGTAGCACTGGAAAAATATGATATCGGTATAAATATAACCAAAGGTATAGGTAAAGATTACATAAAATGAAATACGTTTCAGTACCAATGGCTTGTTATCTTCATTTCCATTCATTACCAGTTAAACGAAGAAGGTCACATTTAACTTACCCCCCCAAGAAAGTCTAAAGTACGAAGAGGGAAATTGCAGTGCAACCTTTCTTTCATAGTCGTGACATTAGAAATGTAGCATTTCGATATACGAAATTAAATGTATGAATTCGTGCAACACCCTGGTTTGGCATCCACTATTAAATATTTACATTTACCTTTCGAATTATGTCAAAGTTCGCTTGGTCTTTTTAGACACAGTAATTCAAATATTCAATATTGATCTCTCAACACGTACTCCCTTCAAAATA
Organism: Phalangium opilio; assembly: GCA_019434445.1. Classification (NCBI taxonomy): domain Eukaryota; kingdom Metazoa; phylum Arthropoda; class Arachnida; order Opiliones; family Phalangiidae; genus Phalangium; species Phalangium opilio. The sequence continues at coordinate 178,049 of JAEQBA010002515.1, forward strand.
ATTAATTTCATGATAAAATGTTTTCGGAAAATGTAATTGTTCTTGAAAAAGCGTAGATATGTAATTTTTTCAATTAATTTAGAGCAGAAGTAAATAGATTATAAACAAGAAGTTAATATCTCCCCGGCATGGGCGCGTTATGAAAGTTGAGATTCCCGCTCCTATTCCGCGGCAGCGCACAAATGGCGTAGCACCTAGCGAACCACTTGACATGTACCTAACGTATCTAGTGTCGCGCCGCTCAGACAAAGTAGTGCGGGTTGTTGAAGGTTTAATCGACGCGCATGCGTTCTAAAGGCAATTTCAATCAGCTGTCTGCTGTGAGACTGTAACAGTATAGCCTAGGCCTAGTCCAAAATCTGTGAAGACTACATGTGATTGCCTATGAATGTGATAAAATAGTAATATGAAAAATGGATAAGGAATATGATTATGACGAATTCGTGAAACAAAAAGATGAACCTAAAACAATACTACAATGTTGGGAGAGCCAAGGACGTTTGAAAACTTTTGTTTGCAGCATGATGGAAGAGTATGCGGTATTATTCGTAGGTTTCAGATAAAAATTGCACTGGGTCGATACCGAAGGTGAAACTAAAATCGTTTTTTACGCGGCATTATGAAACTAATTACAGTTTTAGACTTTAGTATTTTAATATAATTTACCATAATTCAGCAATTACCCGCACTACTACGGCGCCATTTTCCATCACGTAAGCGCGGCTACCAATGATATTGCTCTAAATTTACTCCCATGATGCTCAGTAATTTGTACTGCTTTCCAATATCTCTTGTCGCTTCTATGACGTCATGCGAACATCCTATTGGTTACAAGCAAGCCACGTGATACTCGATACTCATTTTTCATAGCATGCAGGCGGGAAGGTATGATTGACTTAAAGCTATTAACTTTTTGATATCTATTTACTTTTGTTTAGAGGGAATGGATCGATTAACAGTAAAATCAGTTGATTGAATTTAATATTGATTAAGGATTAAATGGATAAAAATAACTAAAACAATTGCAATATCTGAAACTTCAGTCAAATGATAAACCTCACACATATCGTTTGTTTTTTCGGCCTTGGTCCAAACCAAGACGTTTTTTGCCACATCGTAGTACACGATAGGCTCTTAGTTTGACCCGAGCTGTAGTAGTAGTAGTAGTAGTAACAGTAGTGGCCGGAGTTTTCGCTTTCGTTATCGTCAGATTCTAGCTTAAAATGAACTTTATATTACCACAACCCACCCATAGGGGTAACTGGGCTCGGTTAGAGATATAATTTTAATTAAAATTTTTTGGAGATCGCGGCCGGGATTCGAACCCGGGTCGCTCACGTAGAAGACGGAAATTCTACCACTGAGCTATAGAGACTTGAAAGAAACCCCGAGTTTTTTATTAATTATTTTTATCTCTAAAATGTCAGGGTGATGTGGGGTGGGGTACCTCTTAATCTGTGGGGTCGGATACTTTTGAATTTTTATCTGTGGGGTCGGATACTTATGAATTTGTATGTTTGGGGTTTTTATATTTATTTCCTTTTTGTTTATGTGCTAATTAAATAGATAACGATTTTCCCCGTTTTCTATTGCGCTCCTCGTGTGTTTCGTTCTCGTTCGGTAGCTTTGGCGGTTAATTCAAATGTGTCTCAAGAGTCGAGGATGGGGGCGTTGGGGGAGGGTACCTCTCTATCTGTGGGGTCCGATACTTTTGAATTTTTATCTGTGGGGTCGGACACTTCTGATTTTTTTTCTTTTAGGTTTTTATATTTATTTTCTTTTTATTTATGTGCTAATTAAATAGATAACGATTTTCCCCGTTTCCTATTGCGCTCCTCGTGTGTTTCGTTCTCGTTCGGTAGCTTTGGCGGTTAATTCAAATGTGTCTCAAGAGTCGAGGATGGGGGCGAAGCCCTCTTATTTGTGGGGTCGGATACTCCTGAACTTGTATCTTTTGGGGTCGGATACTCCTGAACTTGTATCTTTTGGGGTCGGATACTCCTGAACTTGTATCTTTTGGGGTCGGATACTTCTGAACTTGTTTCTTTTGGGGTCGGATACTTCTGAACTTGTATCTTTTGGGGTCGGATACTCCTGAACTTGTATCTTTTGGGGTCGGATACTCCTGAACTTGTATCTTTTGGGGTCGGATACTCCTGAACTTGTATCTTTTGGGGTCGGATACTTCTGAACTTGTATCTTTTGGGGTCGGATACTTCTGAACTTGTATCTTTTGGGGTCGGATACTTCTGAACTTGTATCTTTTGGGGTCGGATACTTCTGAACTTGTATCTTTTGGGGTCGGATACTTCTGAACTTGTATCTTTTGGGGTCGGATACTTCTGATCTTGTATCTTTTGGGGTCGGATACTTCTGAACTTGTATCTTTTGGGGTCGGATACTTCTGAACTTGTATCTTTTGGGGTCGGATACTTCTGAACTTGTATCTTTTGGGGTCGGATACTTCTGAACTTGTATCTTTTGGGGTCGGATACTTCTGAACTTGTATCTTTTGGGGTCGGGTACTTCTGAACTTGTATCTTTTGGGGTCGGATACTTCTGAACTTGTATCTTTTGGGGTCGGATACTTCTGAACTTGTATCTTTTGGGATCAGATAAAACGTTCTTGATTGCTGGAGCCTTACAAACGATGGGGCTCTAATCTGGCCGGGGCCGTCTTGTTTTATAATATATTATATGACATTAAGGGTGGAGGAGGAGGTAGAACTTGGTTCATAACAAAAGAATTTATCCTCATCTGTTTCTATTTATACGTAAACACGTTCAAACGTGTCTAAAAGGCTTTTGGGGGGGTGGCAGTGCCATTAGATTCTATGCATTGCTATCAGTGTAATTTATTTTTCATTAATTGGACCACCCACCAGGTTTTTTTATAGGGGGGGGTTAAACCTTTATCCCCATCTATTTTTTATTTGCCCATAAACATGTCCAGGCGTGTCTTAATGGCTTTGGGGGGGGGGGGTCAAACCATTTGTATTGAATCAATGGAATTTATATTTAGAGTGATTTATAACTCACACAAATGTGTTATGTCCAGGTTTATGTCATTGAGGGGGGCGGTGACACATCCTACAATGGGGTTCAAGCATTTAATTGATTCCAGGTGGTTGCCCTGAGGGCATTAAACGGACAAGTCTCAACAAGTTTAAGATGTTTCCGTTGCGTTAACAGAAAGGCAATATATCATTAAACCGAAACATTAACCTAATACGTACTATATTTATCAAAATTATCGGCAGCGTAATCAAAAATGTGTGGAAAACAAAAAACGGTATTGAAAGAAGCATCATTCACAACGCATTTCGTGTTAGAAGTAAAAAACAATCGAAACGTTTTTGATCAACTACGTTACAATTGACCGACACGAAAGCGATAATTTAAAATTCCTAAAATCCCATAGGAATACATGGGGTAATGTATAGACCACCGACACGAAATCAGTCTTGTACGTGGCAATTGACTGACACGAAACGAGTCATTTGAAATGTTACTCTACGTTTCACCAAGAACACTTTTGATTTAGCAAAATTTCACCAATTGTTTTCTATTTATATAAAAATTTATTACCTCTTGACCCCCACCCCCCTCTTCGCAGAAACTAGTATAGCAACCTTTTACTATAACAAAGACTGAGCTAATTAACCAAAATATACAGAAAAGTCAATCAAAGTGACCACGATTATTAAATCACCAAAGTATATATTTACAGTGCCGAATCATTTACATAGTTTCACACTAGAATTTCACTGCTATTTACACTGTTCTAGGGAAAAGCACAGATTTTAACTAACACCTTTAGAAAAGACATACATCCCTATATACTAAAACAGAATATAGCACCAACGAAAAGCTCAAAGTACAACACAGAGTGTCATTTAGCTAATGTCAGTGCATGAATCGTGGATTTCTAGCAATAGAGGGAAATATTGTACGAAAGATTTTTCTAACATATAAAAATGCTTATTTGGGTTTCCTAAATTCCCCAAAGAACGAGAGTATATACAAACGGGGAATATTACAAACAGAAACGTACAAATGAACTAACAAAAGAGAGAAATCTAACGAAATAGTTAATAGTCCAGGACTTTTAGGGTTTGACCTAGAACATTTGAACATAAAGATGAAAATTGGTACATGTGTTATTTTTGACCCAACAAAAAATATACTAAAAGTTCCCTGCTGTAAAGCGCGAGCTCTCGCCGCCATCTTGGAAAATGGCAGTCGGGAATGCCAGCTTCAATATATTCCACATTTTTCTTCAAAAATTATGAAAATTGGTATATATTATGATTGTAGCCACCTGAACATCATAGTAAAATTTTACAGCTCTGAGTTTGATAGTTCGGTCGCCATATTGGAAAATGGACGCCGTGAATGCTGGGTGCACTATATTTCACCATTTTGTTAGAAAATTATGAAAAAATTTTAATATTGTAATCAGAGCTGTGTGAACCTCATTGTAAAATATTATAGCCATTCATGGGATAGTTTTGCCGCCATATTGGAAAATGGCCGCCGGGAATTTCATTTAGATACAGTTTATTTTTAAAAAAATATGAGAATTGGTAAATATATTGTTGAAGACCGTTTAAACATCATTCTTGAATATTGAAGACGTGCTACTGATAGTTTGGGCGCCATCTTGGAAAGTGACTGCTGGAAATGCTAAATATATTTCAAATACATAAATCTTTTCGAAATTCCCATATTGAGTAGTTTATTTTCATTAACATAATAAACACAAAAAATTGCCATCCCCAAGTCGAAATTATCGAAGACATCTTTAAAAATGGCCACTCAAAATTATTACCCTAAATTCTGAAAGAAAGAAAAGTTATTCAAAGGTGTAATTCCTTGCATATGGGAATACAATTTAATATGGGGTTTATACATTCTAGTGTTGTTTAAGATTAGATTTAAGACAAATCTCTAACATTTCGTTCATATTCATCGTCAGCCTGACGATTTTTCGCTTATCATATTCCAAATTGAACCTGAGGAACCGCCGTCATGGAACACGGGATCGGCCAGCGGGCCCGACACACGCCACTTGAGCAGGTGACAGAAGCTGGACACCGTGAGCGGCGAGACCAGTCAGAGGGTGGTGGGTGACAGGGAAGGATTAATGCAGCTGAAGGCTCGAGAGGACTAGGGAGTTCCCTCCAAGCACAGCAGTGCCATACGGCTTATACAATGTATCCAGGACCTTCAGAGGGTTGCCAATTTCGGGTAAAGTCAATAAAGGCAACACCTGGGCGGGGGGCGAAGCAGCCGAGCAAAACCTTTAGGGAACGGGTCGGCATGGAACGGTCTGAACCAAGGGCGAACACAAGCAACTCCCGAACCGGCACCCTGAACTCGAGCCCCCTCAGCCACGACAAACCCTTTTGCTCTACTCCATCACAGCTAGTACCGCAACAATGTCCACGCATTGATGAGCAAACTTATTCGGATCGTCTACATTCACAGTTCTTTACACAAGAGGTTCCGCACATAAAGATAATGAGTATTAAAAGTTGGTAGACAATCACACCCGAATTGGAACGTCTTCATTCTTAAATCTGAAACCAAAACCACACCAAGAAGAGAATCTCAAATCGAGACATTTGAGAAAAAAAAGTTCAGAGATCATTTCTTTCATTTACTTGCTGTAACTGGATGTGGTTATGATAAGGCGAGGTTTGAAGTAATGACAGATAATCAACATCTTACAAATACGTTGAGAGTTTTTAATGACAATATTAAGTCAACAATAGCTAGGAAACGATTTAATACCGAACACTGGGGATGGGTTCGCGATCGCGAAAGTCGAAGACCAATCACACCACTCTCCTTCCTGCATCAGATGAACTTACAACACTTACTGCTTGTACCTGCAGTCTGCAGAACATCTTGTGTAAAGAACTGTGATTGTAAACAATCGAGAATTCGGGATTGGTATTCTCGTCAATGTGCGGTCATTGCCAAGGTATTAGTTAAAATAAAAACAAGTTGGGAAAACCAAAATATTACCTCTCCGAGTCAAAAGGTCTACTACTACAAACTTATTTACCAAGATATGGAATTATTTCACTTTTTTGAAGTAAAAATTTACGAAATATTGAAGCAGTATTCCAAACATAGCGAATGTACAGTAAAGCAGACGACAATGCGCACCATACCATTAGCCCTTTTACTAATCTAATTGCCACCATGACCTTTTCTTCCATTGTAAAATCTTAACCTGATTATTTAAGAGTGTATTTAACTTTCGACTTACGGTCTCTTCATTTCAGACACGAAAATCAAAGCCAAAAGTTTACTTCATCTCAGGCCTCAATTATTTACTCTTTGTTTCACTAAGCCTATTGCGGATAATACTTGTTATACCCGCCGGAATCTAGGTCTTAGTTTTCTTCATGAAATCACTAAGTCAAGGATTATTCTATATACAGATGTAGAATAGCTTAAGCAATATATAAACAGCCATTTCAAATAACAATATTGAAAAAAAATCTTTTGAATATCAAAATGAAACAGAGCTTTAAAGCTACAAAAGTACTAAATGCATCATAATTACGAAAAATACTTCCACATGTTCACTTTATATTATGGAAAAAGGGAATATTAACGTTCTGTATGATTTCTTAACACATCAACACAAGGCTAACTGCTTTGCTGCTAACGCCACGCATTAGTGTAACAATGGACGGACACACACAGACAAAAACATAGACTGCTTTTTAACTCTTTCCGTATTAATTTTGAGTTGAGAAACAAGATTATCTTAAATATTAAAATAAACATAATTAATATTAAATATTTTCTTCGTCAGTTGTTTGCCTTATTGAGCGTTACATCGTTTTGATAAAGAACAATTAAACATTCTTGAGAGACTTGACTAATATTGGCGTTTGAAATGAAGCAAACGCCGGTTGCTTCGCCTTACTCAAATAGGTAGTATATAATGGTGTTGAACTGGAGTTAAAAGCAAGAACAACCGCAATTGCGAAAACCTTTGGTGGACAACCCACGTTAGACGTTTCTCGTAACCCTAGCTGATCGCCGCGAATTTCTTAAACCAAACGATGACGATGGAGTTAGAAGCCAATGAGACAGATTGGTGTCTATGTGGAATAGACGGAATACCAGTAGATGGTGGTGTTTAAAAGCCAGTATGTACAGACTGGTGTCCAAGTGGGATGGACAAAGACCTGAAGATGGTGGTGATTAGAAGCCAGTATGTACAGACTGGTGTCCAAGTGGAATGGACAAAGACCAGAAGATGGTGGTGATTAGAAGCCAGTATGTACAGACTGGTGTCCATGTGGGATGGACGAAGACCAAAAGATGGTGGTGATTAGAATCCAATAAGTACCGACTGGTGTCCGTGTGGGATGGACAAAGACCAGAAGATGGTGGTGTGAGAACTCAAAAAGAGGAGCCATTTCCGTGACTGTGAAAGCAGTTCGGAAATGGCGAACACGTTTGCTCCGATTTGGAAGTTGCGAACGCGGTCACGTGGGTGTAACAACGGACAGACAGACACACAGACACGTCGAAATTAGAACCTCTCCGTGACATACGTCACTCTGAGAGGTAAAAATTGAAATACCGTATATTATACAAAAACGAGTTTTTCTTCGCAGTGCTTAAAAACTTCACATATAGACAATCATTGGCCACAGTTTTTTAAACTCACAAAGGCCCAGAAATTGGAAACTATAGGGACTTGGCAGTACTACGTCATGCAACGTCAGGCTACCTTCCACTAGTGCTAAAAACATACCAGGAGGAGGGGCTTATATAGCTTTCATTCTGTTAAAAAAACATATCATAATGGCGCTGGGGGCGGAGTTAAGCCCGAATTGCCAAGTTTTATCAATACGAGAAATTTGGTTTTAATTGGGGAGTTCAAACATTTGCTATGATTCGAAATTTTACAACAAAAACGTTTAACTCGCAAACTATTATCCACCTCGTAAGCTCCATAGAGATTAACATAACGATTTCGAATTCAGTATAAATAGAAAATCCGTGACAGGATTTTCAAAATATTTATATACTTTTACTACGTGCTAGAACCTATTTTATTGTGGATATGCATAAAAAACCTTTCTTTTAAAAAACTGTTCTGGAAAGATTTAATTCTTGATTCGAATATCGGTGGTAAAATACCACCTACATCGAGTCATTGGTAACACCAGACTGACCTACGAAGAGTTCTCAACCGTAGTCACACAGATAGAGGGTTGCCTAAATTCAAGACCGTTAACTCCGCTTTCATCGGATCCCACCGATCTTAATGTTCTCACTCCAGGTCACTTCCTAATTGGAGAATCTCTTCAAGCAATACCGGATCCTGACTTATCTCACCTACCTATGAACCGACTTAACCGATGGCAGCTACTCCAGAAGCTAAAGCAGGATGTCCATAAACGCTGGCTTCGGGAGTACGTAACTAGACTTCAACAACGACCCAAATGGATGAAACCGCAACGCAATATCGAAGTTGGGGACATGGTCTTGGTCAAATCAGACGTTACCTCACCCGGAAATTGGCCTTTGGCCAGAGTGATCGAAATTTTTCCGGGACAAGACGGCTATACTCGGGTCGTTACCTTACGGACCACCAAAGGTGAAATCAAACGACCCATCGTCAAGCTATGCCTTCTACCGTTCGACCATGAAGATGAGCCCTGAAAGTTTGCTACTAACGTATCAAGGCCGGGAGAATGTTCCGATCGGAAAAAATGATATTACATAAAAAAGATACCAATTTTGTAAACCTATTTTTTATCGTTTGTTTGTTAGTCTACATTTTTAGAATTAATTTTTTGTTCGTACTATATAATCAGATAACTTAATATCAAAATTTGGATTGGTTTTGTAGTCGCCGTCCGGGCACTTCGCTTAGTTTTTACCATTAGTTAAATAAATTGTTTATGTTTAGTTAACCAAGTTCGCTTTCTTGTCGTCAGACACCACAACCGCGTCCAGGCTAATTATAACCTTTTACCGTGTCAAGTCGTCCGCGCAAGTTGTCCGGTAGGCCTATTCGACTAGTTCACGAACATTTATGGTCCGTCGAGCCGGATCGTCAGAGTCGGCTTAATTACGTGGAAAGCTGGTCGTTGGGTTGATCACCACTGCGGACGTTCACAATGCCAGTAACCGCTCTGGAGAAAGCCACTGCGGAACGGAATAAAGGCGAATTGGGTCTGAACAACATCAGCAACAGAGTTCAAACACATGCCAAGACTCCTCTTAATCAACAGCAATTGGAATTTTTTCTGGAAGAAGTGGACAAGTCGTGGCAAGTCATCGATGATGCGCATGTCAAGGTGGTCTCGTTGGACGCTGAAAATGCTGGCCTGCATGAACGGAAATGGGATGACTTATTCACGTTGTATACGAATTCGAAATGCGCACTTAAATCTATGCTAGCCACTATGGTTCCAATCTCGACACGTCAGTTGTCTGTAGGGTCACATTCGGAGATCAAATTACCTAAAATCAACCTCCCAACGTTCGCAGGAGAAATACATAATTGGATATCATTCCGGGACATGTACCTCACTGCCATCCACAACAATCAAGAATTATCAGATGCCCAGAAATTTACCTATCTCAAGTCAAGTTTAACCGGAAACGCCGTAAATCTAATCAAATCACTCACCATTTCTGATGCCAATTACACCATTGCTTGGGATACGGTCACCAAGAGGTTCGAAAACAACAGAGAACTCTACTTTGCCATTATGAGACGATTCTGCTCGCTGCCCATGATACCAACCAGCAACTCAAATGCCTTACGATCGATCGTGGATGCGGCGATGGAATGTACCAGAGCTCTCGACACTCTTCCGATAGCGAATAAATGGGATGCCGTTCTGGTGTTCCTTCTAACCCAGAAGTTAGATCCGTCCTCTAAGGAGCAATTTGAACTTAGTCTCAAGAACACAGAGATACCAAAATCAAGCGATCTGCTGGAATTTATTGAACAAAGAGCGCGCTCCTTGGCGGCATCATCATCCGGTCGCAATCCTCACGTCACGAGGAACCCAGTGACCTTGCACACCAGAACTGGAGCATCGTCCTCAGATGGTAAATGTACGTTCTGTTCCGCCAATCATTTCAATTTCCGATGCCCAAGACTGTCCGCTATGAAGGTCCACGAAAGGCGATCATTAGTACAGCAATCGAACCTTTGTTTCAACTGCCTTCGGACGGGACATAGAGTGAAAGAATGTCCACTGGAAAAATACTGCAAGACCTGCGATAAAAAGCATCACTCCCTTCTTCACGTGGAAGTTGAGAAACCAGACAAAGAGTCAAGTAGTCAACCATCCAATACAAAAGAGTCCGATAGACAACAAGCAAGCCAGGCGCAGAATTTTCATGTCCAGGACGCCGCCTGTGCAAGGGATGATTCCATACTAGCTACCGCTGTAATCAAAGTAAAAACTGCGCAAGAGACAGCCCTTCAAGTTCGAGCTCTATTGGATGGCGGATCGACTGTATCGTGCATCTCCGAAGCGTGCATGGCGAGACTGGGCCTCGCACGAAAGAAAGTCCAGACGGAAGTAGTAGGCCTAGGTGCGACGCAACTCGGTCGAGCTAGAGGACTTACTCAGGTTCATTTCAAACCATTCTTCGAGGACACAACGTCAGAAAGGTTTTGCGTCAACGCTTATGTATTGAAGAAAATCACATGTCAGCTACCTTTACGAAAATATGATACAAGCAATTGGCCTCATCTCAGGAAGCTGCGACTGGCGGATCCCGAGTTTAACATCCCTGGCGACATTGATGTACTGTTGGGTGCTGACGTATTTTTCAAACTCCTTTTAAATGGGAAACGAACCAAGGATGCCTTTTCTCCGGATGCGATCAATTCCAAGCTAGGATGGCTGGTTTCCGGGCCGACGAGCATTGACCAACCTAGAGTACACCTTCATCATACTCTCACACTCGAAGAAACCCTGAATCAATTTTGGACGATTGAACAAGTGCCAAAGACACAAGTCATGACGCCGGAAGAAAAAGCTTGCGAGGAGGATTTTCTAAAGTTCCATTACCGAGATCCAGCCGGAAGATTCGTGGTACGCATACCAATGAAAGAGCCAACGATTCCTCTTGGATCTTCGCGCGAGATAGCCCTGAGAAGATTCTACCAAATTGAAAGGAAGATCGACGCACGCCCGGAGTTGAAAGCCTTATACGAAGGATTCATGGAACAGTACGAAGAGTTGGGACATATGTCGAAGATCTTGCCAGAGAACCAAAAGAAGTCTGCAAGAGTCTATATTCCTCATCACTATGTAATGAAAGATTGGAACCAAACCTGTAAATTCCGAGTGGTCTTCGATGCATCTTCTAAGACCACCTCTGGATTCTCCTTCAACGACGCGCAACTCGTGGGTCCAGTGGTCCAAGATTCGCTATATGCCATTGTCATGCGGTTCAGAATACATCGTATTGCCTTTGTCGCTGACATCATGAAAATGTACCGCCAGATACTAGTAGTCCCAGAACAACGAAATCTGCAATGCATACTGTGGCGGTCGACACCCAAGGCCCCTGTTCAAGAATTCCAATTGAACACTGTAACCTATGGAACAGCCTCGGCACCCTTCTTGGCAACTCGAGTATTGCAGGAGCTGGGCGACACGGGGTTACATGAACATCCGTTGGGAGCTGCGATTATCAAAAGGGATTTTTACATGGACGATGTAATGAGCGGAGGACAAACCGCAACACAAACCAAGATCGCTATATACCAGATTCGCTCACTGTGCGATGGTGCCGGTTTCCGACTCAGTAAATTTGCCTCAAACGACCCTGATTGTTTAACAGAAGTACCGCCTGAGTTACAAGATTCCAAGAACATACTAGCGATGGATGACGATGCTCTTGTCAAGACACTCGGACTTTACTGGGATACGAGGAAAGATCAGTTCCTGTTCAAAGTACAACCTGCGCCCTGTCAGTTACCTCTTACGAAGAGGACTCTACTTTCCGAAATATCGAAGATCTTCGATCCCATGGGTTGGCTTGCCCCCATCATTATTCGCACGAAAATCTTGATGCAGGATGTATGGAAGGAGAAAATCGATTGGGATGCCGAAACTTCCGTAGGAGTTCAAACATTATGGGCGGATTTCAAGAATTCCATTATAAACATTCAAGATCTTCGAATAGACCGATGGATGCATTCTTTACCTGAGATATCCGTTCTCGAACTTCACGGATTTTCGGATGCATCCGAGAAAGCATACGCTGGAGTGGTATATCTGAGATCGGTCGATCAAGCTGGAAATGTCCACATTTCATTACTCACAGCAAAGACAAGAGTGGCTCCGGCAAATAAAGCGATATCAATCCCGAGGATGGAGCTCTGTGGTGCATTGCTCCTTGCGGATCTCATGGAAACAGTTCAAGAGTCCTTAAATCTGAACTTCAATCAAGTTAAAGCTTGGACAGATTCGACGATCGTATTATGTTGGCTGTCCTCTTGTCCACGTCGATGGAAGACGTTTGTCGCAAACCGGGTTTCAAGAATTCAAGAGATAATTCCGGTATCACACTGGCATCATGTTCCCGGACTTGAGAATCCAGCTGATGCAGCCTCCAGAGGAGTATCAGTGCCCGAGCTACTAAACCATAAACTCTGGTGGAAGGGACCTCTATGGCTATCCAGTCGGGAGCCGTGGCCAACTCCATCCATTTCGGATTCCAAGACGAATGCCACAGCCATCGAAGAAGAAGAAAAAATCGTCATTATGACCACAAGAATAATTGTTGATAACGACATCTTTACACGGTTCTCTACGCTTCTGCGACTACGACGCATAACAGCATGGATACTTCGTTTCAAACATAATGGCCTGAACAGTTACCGGAAGAGACAAGACCCCAACTTCAAAGCCGTAATACTTTCTGGTCCCTTGACAAGCATGGAATTAGAGAACGCGTTGCTCACATTAGTAAAGATAGTCCAAGCCTACATGTTTCCGGAAGAGATAGAGTCCTTACGCCAGAGTAATCCGTTGCCGAAGCGAAGCAAACTACTATGTCTACATCCTGTCTTGGATTCCATCGGGGTCCTCCGTGTAGGAGGAAGACTTAAACACGCAGATCTCGATACAGCCACAAAGCGTCCAATTCTGCTACCGAGACATCACAAATTTACGGAGATGGTCATTCAAGAGGCCCATACCCAAAACCTGCATGCTGGTACTCAGATGGTTCAGAGCATCCTATCATTAAAGTATTGGATCATTCGAGGAAGAGATGCAGTAAGACACCAAATTCGGAAATGTGCAGTCTGCACCAGATATCGTGCCGCCACCGCTAACCAGATGATGGGTGATCTACCAAGGGCTCGAGTTCAATACTGCCGAGCATTTGCGAGAACTGGCGTTGACTACGCAGGACCCTTTTATCTTCGTCCAATCACTCCGAGAAGCAAGACATCCTACAAGGCTTACTTATCCCTTTTTGTATGCTTCGTGACGAAGGCACTACATCTTGAAATTGTCTCATCACAAACCACCGAAGCCTTTCTGGCAGCATTGCGCCGATTCACTTCAAGACGTGGGAAGCCTAGCGATATATATAGCGACTGTGGAACGACCTTCGTTGGGGCCGCCAAGGAACTAAAGGAATTTATGAAACTGATTCAGTCAAATCCACACAATGCAGCTGTCGCAGATCATCTTTCCGCACAGGGCATAACATGGCATTTTAACCCTGCCGGAGCCCCACATTTTGGCGGACTATGGGAGGCCGGCGTCAAGTCGGTAAAATACCACCTACATCGAGTCATTGGTAACACCAGACTGACCTACGAAGAGTTCTCAACCGTAGTCACACAGATAGAGGGTTGCCTAAATTCAAGACCGTTAACTCCGCTTTCATCGGATCCCACCGATCTTAATGTTCTCACTCCAGGTCACTTCCTAATTGGAGAATCTCTTCAAGCAATACCGGATCCTGACTTATCTCACCTACCTATGAACCGACTTAACCGATGGCAGCTACTCCAGAAGCTAAAGCAGGATGTCCATAAACGCTGGCTTCGGGAGTACGTAACTAGACTTCAACAACGACCCAAATGGATGAAACCGCAACGCAATATCGAAGTTGGGGACATGGTCTTGGTCAAATCAGACGTTACCTCACCCGGAAATTGGCCTTTGGCCAGAGTGATCGAAATTTTTCCGGGACAAGACGGCTATACTCGGGTCGTTACCTTACGGACCACCAAAGGTGAAATCAAACGACCCATCGTCAAGCTATGCCTTCTACCGTTCGACCATGAAGATGAGCCCTGAAAGTTTGCTACTAACGTATCAAGGCCGGGAGAATGTTCCGATCGGAAAAAATGATATTACATAAAAAAGATACCAATTTTGTAAACCTATTTTTTATCGTTTGTTTGTTAGTCTACATTTTTAGAATTAATTTTTTGTTCGTACTATATAATCAGATAACTTAATCGTTCCTATCAAAATTTGGATTGGTTTTGTAGTCGCCGTCCGGGCACTTCGCTTAGTTTTTACCATTAGTTAAATAAATTGTTTATGTTTAGTTAACCAAGTTCGCTTTCTTGTCGTCAGACACCACAACCGCGTCCAGGCTAATTATAACCTTTTACCGTGTCAAGTCGTCCGCGCAAGTTGTCCGGTAGGCCTATTCGACTAGTTCACGAACACTAATCTAATTGCCACCATGACCTTTTCTTCCATTGTAAAATCTTAACCTGATTATTTAAGAGTGTATTTAACTTTCGACTTACGGTCTCTTCATTTCAGACACGAAAATCAAAGCCAAAAGTTTACTTCATCTCAGGCCTCAATTATTTACTCTTTGTTTCACTAAGCCTATTGCGGATAATACTTGTTATACCCGCCGGAATCTAGGTCTTAGTTTTCTTCATGAAATCACTAAGTCAAGGATTATTCTATATACAGATGTAGAATAGCTTAAGCAATATATAAACAGCCATTTCAAATAACAATATTGAAAAAAAATCTTTTGAATATCAAAATGAAACAGAGCTTTAAAGCTACAAAAGTACTAAATGCATCATAATTACGAAAAATACTTCCACATGTTCACTTTATATTATGGAAAAAGGGAATATTAACGTTCTGTATGATTTCTTAACACATCAACACAAGGCTAACTGCTTTGCTGCTAACGCCACGCATTAGTGTAACAATGGACGGACACACACAGACAAAAACATAGACTGCTTTTTAACTCTTTCCGTATTAATTTTGAGTTGAGAAACAAGATTATCTTAAATATTAAAATAAACATAATTAATATTAAATATTTTCTTCGTCAGTTGTTTGCCTTATTGAGCGTTACATCGTTTTGATAAAGAACAATTAAACATTCTTGAGAGACTTGACTAATATTGGCGTTTGAAATGAAGCAAACGCCGGTTGCTTCGCCTTACTCAAATAGGTAGTATATAATGGTGTTGAACTGGAGTTAAAAGCAAGAACAACCGCAATTGCGAAAACCTTTGGTGGACAACCCACGTTAGACGTTTCTCGTAACCCTAGCTGATCGCCGCGAATTTCTTAAACCAAACGATGACGATGGAGTTAGAAGCCAATGAGACAGATTGGTGTCTATGTGGAATAGACGGAATACCAGTAGATGGTGGTGTTTAAAAGCCAGTATGTACAGACTGGTGTCCAAGTGGGATGGACAAAGACCTGAAGATGGTGGTGATCAGAAGCCAGTATGTACAGACTGGTGTCCAAGTGGAATGGACAAAGACCAGAAGATGGTGGTGATTAGAAGCCAGTATGTACAGACTGGTGTCCATGTGGGATGGACGAAGACCAAAAGATGGTGGTGATTAGAATCCAATAAGTACCGACTGGTGTCCGTGTGGGATGGACAAAGACCAGAAGATGGTGGTGTGAGAACTCAAAAAGAGGAGCCATTTCCATGACTGTGAAAGCAGTTCGGAAATGGCGAACACGTTTGCTCCGATTTGGAAACTGCGAACGCGGTCACGTGGGTGTAACAACGGACAGACAGACACACAGACACGTCGAAATTAGAACCTCTCCGTGACATACGTCACTCTGAGAGGTAAAAATTGAAATACCGTATATTATACAAAAACGAGTTTTTCTTCGCAGTGCTTAAAAACTTCACATATAGACAATCATTGGCCACAGTTTTTTAAACTCACAAAGGCCCAGAAATTGAAAACTATAGGGACTTGGCAGTACTACGTCATGCAACGTCAGGCTACCTTCCACTAGTGCTAAAAACATACCAGGAGGAGGGGCTTATATAGCTTTCATTCTGTTAAAAAAACATATCATAATGGCGCTGGGGGCGGAGTTAAGCCCGAATTGCCAAGTTTTATCAATACGAGAAATTTGGTTTTAATTGGGGAGTTCAAACATTTGCTATGATTCGAAATTTTACAACAAAAACGTTTAACTCGCAAACTATTATCCACCTCGTAAGCTCCATAGAGATTAACATAACGATTTCGAATTCAGTATAAATAGAAAATCCGTGACAGGATTTTCAAAATATTTATATACTTTTACTACGTGCTAGAACCTATTTTATTGTGGATATGCATAAAAAACCTTTCTTTTAAAAAACTGTTCTGGAAAGATTTAATTCTTGATTCGAATATCGAACCGAATTTTTTCCTCTCAACCCATTAACCTATATTATATAATATCCAGAAAAATGCTGTGAGTTGCCTAATTTGGACATTTTTGGCTATAAAAAATTCAAAAATATTAATGCGGGAGTGAAAAGCAGGGATGGCCAAATTACTAATTGGCAATTACAAAATACAATTGTAATTTGTAATTCAATTACATTTTTTCTGAACTTAATTGTAATTGGTAATTGTAATTGAACAAATATTGTAATTTGTAATTGGTATTTTGTAATTGACGTTTTTAAAACGTTGAAAAAGTAATTCAATTACATAAGTCAATTACAATTACAAATATGCAAACAAATGCTGAGGTAGTATGAATCAGATTCTCTGACTGAAATGTATCATCTTAAGTGGGTATGAATTTTGTACAGCATAAGGCTAGGTCGAATAGCTTCTTTGCAGTGTAAGCAACATTTTAACGGAATGAAGAGTAAATTTTTTTCTCACGGTAGCTCTTGGCGTTCGATGAGAGGGTAAGTTACCATATTGAAAAAAACCTTGGTTTTCAATTGCCTTCATGATTTCTATTTCTGTGATGTGACTGATTTCGTAATTTAATCACGGATCTCTTGTTTATGGTACGGATTTCATGATTTTTTATTTTTATCAATGATTTCGGATGAGTTTGCAGTTAACTTCTAGTGGTAGTTGCCAAATATGCGATTTCGCGAGAAGCGTACGGCATATCGTTGAATGACCGACCCCTCGAACCTGGTACTTTCCACTCTGGGTGACTTTCTATTGCATTGGCATTGCTCACTGAGTCAGAGTCACTGTTCACTGTTAAATTAATATTTTCTCCAAAGACTATATTTTATTTTTCAACTGCAATCGATACCAAGACCAATTCCGAATTTTTGCACTCATTCGATCTGGCTCCACTGATAATTTTCCCCATGATAAGCAATCTAATCTTTGTAAGGAATAACACCCCACTACAATCGTCCGCACCGATGGAACTGCTTTTCAATTACGCAAAAATGGCCCTTAAAACACAACGAAGACATTGTTGAAAGTCAACAGATTCTATTAGTTTTTATTTTTGATAATTCGCGAGTTAAGTCACAAATTAAATGCAACTAATTAATTTGAAATTTCAATTTCAAATATAATTCAATTAATAACTTAATTTGTAATTGAGTTTATCACAAATATGTAATTGTAATTTATAATTTGTAATTGATTTTATCACAAATATGTAATTGTAATTTATAATTTGTAATTGAATGATTCAGAATTTGTAATTGTAATTAGTAATTTGTAATTTAAGGTTCTTGTAATTTGGCCAACCCTGGTGAAAAGGGATTCAGGCTGGAACGATATTTCTCTTTGGATGAGAAAAATTCCCAATTTTTAGCTTCCACAATTCATTTTTTCTCCAGCGCGCGTTACGGTGAGCAAACAAGACGAGTTTATAGCCCTTCCGCCTCCCCCCCCCCGTCCCGACCTTCTGAGTTGAGACTGAAGCTCGTTTAAGTTTCTCTCGGCGGAAGCGCGACGTTTTAAAAATATCTTCCGCAGACCGATTTAAAAAGGGGGGTTGAGCAGGCAGAGCGTACTCGTTCCCGCTGAAGTAGTACCCCCTTTCTCACCGGATCTATCAGTCTGCTGAGGATAGCGGCCCCTTTGATGCCCCTTTTGATATCGGTCTATAATTGTTAAGTACCGTAGCATTGGCTTTATGCAGTTTTTGATTGTCATTAAATTATCTGAAACTTCTAGTAGAGTGGTACCTCTCTTACATAAGACTTCATACAGCCTTTAATGATTAATGAGGTGTTTTTTGATTGGTTTTAACCTTTTTCGTATTATTTTTACTGTTTTGAAAAAAATCTATAGAACAACAACCCGGACTTACAATATGTGGTTAAAATTTCGAAGAGATCCATCTAATAGTTTATTTTATAAAAAGTCAATTTGCTAAGGGTGGTTTTCATTAACATAAAATTAATCAGCCTTTTTGAAAAAAAAAACTTGAAACTTCCCATTGAAATAACATGGGATTTTTTATTAAAAAAAAAGCCAAAATTTGGAACGTATATTCCAAAAATATAAATTCCTTAGGATTCAAAACGTTTTTAAATGAACATAAGATCTTTATATTAGGTCCTTTTCTACTTTTCATTCAGAAAATTTTATGTTAAGTATATTTAGTTTTAATTTTTCGAAAATACCTCGATTTACGATTTTTTCAATGATGCCCTGTTTTATTAGAAATTGACAGCTCGTTCGAAACTCGCATTTTGTAGCGTTTAGTGGTTGAAAGCAATTGCTGTAATTATATTTAAAGTTTTATGGATGAAATGCTCTATAGGAAGTTATCTAAGCTTGAATCCAAGCGCTGTCTGTTCGCGAGTCGATAACCTCGGTTGAAATCTAATTAATTTTCTTTAAGAATACAGCTCTGCACAAGTCTATGGCATTAAACTAAGGAGTAACATTGATTTCTTACTGTTTAAGACAAACAACGAAATTCTGATCATAGGGGACACGAACTGTAACCTCAAAGCCACCACGCTATCGGCAAAGGCAAGACTACCTCTCAAGACACTGGGGAATTTCATACAAATGATAACATCCCCGACCTGAATTACCATAAACTCAACAAGTTTGATTGATCATATTTACGTAAATCACCCGGAACCAATCACAGAGGTCATAGTAAAGGCATGTGGAGCATCTGACCATGACCTGACATGGATCATAAGGAAGAAAATGAGTATAAAACTGCATAAGAAAATTACCTCCACCAGTAACTATAAGAAAATTAATATGACGAAATTCGTTCAAGAACTCCATACAAATTTAAAAGAGGCTAAGTAATCCATTGACAGCCCAGAAAGGGGCCTACAAATGTTACAAAATGAAATAATTGACCACCTGGACAAGCATGCTCCGCTAAGAGAAAAATATGTATCTACTAAAAGCGCCCCGTGGCTATCCTCAAATATAAAACATCAAATTCACTTAAGAGACAAATTCAAGACAAAGACAAGAACAGTAAACCATGCTCATAAGGAAAAGTACCAGAATATGTACGGGAAACAGAGAAACTTGGTCAGCACTCTTATCCATAAAGAGAAACAAGATACTTCAAAATTAATATTGGAATCGGCAGTATTGAAACGACCAATATTTGGAAAACCATTAAGCCATAACTCAAGCAAAAGAATACCAAACCTATAACGGAGATGGAATACAAGGCCAATAAAAACAAAGATCCAGAAACTGTAGCAAACATGCTTAACGAATGCTTTGTGAACATAGCAGGGGAACTGCTAAACATGAAGAGTGTATCAAGATAATAGCTGAAGCGCAAAAATTTGACTCACATACAGCTGCCAGCGCAAAAGCTAATATTACATCTCTGCAACATAATTACCACCTAGAAGTTCTGAAATTCATGTACAGAATAAAAATTTGTTATTACCCTGACTTTATTCAAGGATGGTTTCAAACAACAAATAATAACGTAAAAACTCGTGGCGCATCAAATAACTTTTATACGGAAAACTTCTCCAGATATAGAAATAAAAGCTTGAGGCATTATTGTATAGAGCTCGGGAATAGACTCCCAATGGACATCAAACAAAAACAATCTTATAAACTTGTTATAGATAAGATAAACAATTATTTGAACAATCTTACTAGTCTTGAGTAATAGCAGAAAAATTTGAGCTTTTCTCTTTTTAATTTTAAAATCTTAACTTAAAAGCAGGACACATTTGTAAATAAGAAAATTCTTAAAGGTATATCCTAAATAAAAGCCTATTATTATTATTATTATTATTATTATTATCGTGTCGCCTCCGCGAAAGCGAGTTAATTTTATTTTGATTTTAAATAGTACAAGACGCGTTAAAGATTCTTTAACTGTGACCAAGGCCTATTTCACGGGTCCGTTCGCCGCATACTTACGTCGCGTTTCGCCGCTGTCCTGAGAACGATCCACACCTGGAATTAGGAAAAGAAGATAAGTGAAATTACAATTACTTACTTACTCCTTGCGAAAACACCGTTGTTGTTTTCATCTCCCGTTTTAATTACTCTACAAGATAAAGTCGGATCACGTGTACTTCCCGTCTTAAAATCAAAAATTTAAATAATATATTAAATTTTTTTTGACCCTTCTTTGTTTTTCCAAATCTGTTGAACTTTTTAAGATCCAAGCATTTATAGTCTCTGAATTTCCTTTGTAAATTTACGTTAAAATCATACACTTATATGAGTATTTGTTGTGGGTTGAAAGAAAGTCTGGTAGCAAACTAGTTTAACAACGTAATCTGCAATGGCTCCTAGCTCTGACCAATGTCATTTATGCGCCAAGCCTTTCTGGGGACAAGAGCATTACGTTCCCTGCAGGGAGTGCCTCACAAGAGTGCACGGGAAATGCCTGAAGATTAGTCGAGAGGAAAGTAGAGCATATTGGGATGGTCTGGATAGAAGGTCCAGCAAGCATGTCTGCAAACTATGCAAATTGAAACAAAATTCGGACTCCCCAATCTCAAGTCCAATTGTTCAAAGGAAGAGCCAATCTGACGACACTACAGTCAAAAATAATGAGGAATTGGAGAGTAATTCTAACGTACAAATGGATAACGATATACTCCTTAATGGAAAGTCACATGAAAGCAAATCGCAAAGCTGTTCTAAGGATGACGGGCCCAAGATTAAAGTACCAAAAGTCAATTTGAACGCTGCTTCTCTTGCTTCCATAAAGACATACATTTCAACCGAAACTAAGTCTCTTCACAACGATATCACTGAGCATATCAATAGGGTGGTTGAGCAACATACAAACAAGGTTACGGAAAGCAACGAAAAACAAACTGAAGCATTGAAGTCGATCATGGATATACAAGCAAAGTAATTCGAATCACTAACAGAAACATTGGAATCATTTGCACTACAGCTGCAAGCCTTGAAGACCGAGAATATAAGATGTCTGACACTGTCAATGGACACAACCTTTACGTTGGATAAAATGGCTACCGAAATTCATGAGTTGAAAATTGAGAATTCCAGAATAAGCACACTCTCAGTGGACACCCTTCGGGAAGTTGGTGAGATTAACAATCGTAACAAGATTCAAACTTCCCCCAAAACTGCTGAGGAAAACGATGAAAGTAGAAACAAGTCGTCGTGGACGAAAGTTATAAATCGGAAAAAAAAGCCAATCAAGTGTCAGCGCTAAGAGTTATGGCAGCAATGACAAAGCAACGAACCAACGAAAAAAGTGGTAGTCGGCAGTCTCTCGGGAGCCCCATTCAAGGCCGTACAAAAGGAGAAAATTACTGTAGTAAGAAAAAAGGCCGTCTTTGTAACACATTTCGAGACGGGACTGACAAGTATGGACCTGAAAGAATGGCTCCAAGAAAGACATGACTTTCAAACAATTAAATGTCTAAAATTCAAATCAAGACATAATAAGTTCTCGTCTTTTTACATTTCCTCCTCTCATGATGAATATCATAGAGCTGTTAGATAGCGCCACTTGGCCGAGTGACGTTCGTGTAAAGCAATTTCATGGAAATTTATACAATAATCAAATCGACACAGAGGGAGAAGATACGAGACCAACGAACAGGGCCTTCGCGGATGAACAATTTGAAACTAACAATGGAGAAAATTCAGGCAGTAATAACTCTTTCTTGGACAGATCAGTGGCCGTCGGGGGACCTAGTCACGTTACAGAACAAGTCAATACAACAAAATAATTATAAAGTAATACCTTAAAATACGAAGAGTGCAGTGCAAGCCTCGGTACACCTATACAATAAAATGAACAGACAACCTCCCCAAAAAACAATTCATTTTCTTATTGCCTACCAGAATGTCAGAGGTCTGCGAACTAAGTTAGATAACGTTAGAGCTAATCTTCTCAACCATGACGAAGACATAATCTGCTTCACAGAAACATTTCTAAACCACACCCATTTTGATAATGACTTTGTGCCAGTTGACATGAATGCGTTTCGAGCGGACCGGGTACAAATGAAAGCCAAAGATACGAGAGGAGGCGGTAGCCTGATCCTAGTAAAGAAAGGCCTAATGGTTAAAAGACGAACTGACCTTGAACTTCGCTCTGAATGCGTCTGGATTCAAATAGACGGAAGAAATGGGCTGAAAATGATTGTAGGAAACCACTACTTCGCACCTCATATAAAGAAAGAAGAGTACACCCAGTACTTCGAACAACTCCATGATAAACTCAAGAACGTCCAAAGCAATATTGTAATTATTGGAGACTTTAATGTTCCGGGAGTTAACTGGGACCTTCACTTGACAAACGAGTGTAATCCAGGTGTATAACCAAAAGCTCGAGCACTTCTCGATTTTGTACTAAGCCTAAATCTAAATCAGTACAATGTCTGCCGAAACGTCTCGGGAAATATTCTGGATCTGGTTTTTACCAACTGTACAAGCGTGAAGGTTACGCAGGATCAGACACCCATTACTATTGTCGACAGCTATCATCCGCCATTGTTGATAAAATTCCCCATTGATCAAAATCTACTAATAACATCGAAGAAAAGCGTGGGAAAACTACTTAATTTCAAAAAGAGGGACTATATAAACCTATATACCCACCTGCGCAGTCAGTCATGGGAAGGGATTGTCTCTACACAATCAATTGACGACTCAGTTGAGCTACTACATGAAATAGTGGATGACTATTTATTTATTTATGGCTATTTATACCGAATCAGAATCCTAAAATCTCGAAATATCCCCACTGGTTCTCTGGGAAACTAAAGAAGGCACTACGTAGAAAACAGTACTTCCATAGAAAATAAAAACGTACGAAGAACCAGGCCGATATAGCAAAATTTCAAGAACTGAGACGAGAAACGCAAAGGCTTTTGAGAATTGACAAAGACCAATATGGTCGCTCGATTGTAAATGAACTAAGAGAAAAGCCTCAAAACTTGTGGACCTACGTCAACGATAGACTCAAGCCTAAGGCTGGAGATAACTTGAGATTGGACGGAGAGAATGATACAATAATAACTGAAAATATACTAATAGCTCAAAAAATCAAATCACACTTCGAGGAGATAAGTGGTCGCACTAGAGAGGTACTCACCGAAGAAGAACGTAAAATGCTCTTAAACAACATGAGGTGAAAACAAATACAACCTCTGTTAAATCTTCGAATCAATGAAAAGGACATTGACGAAGCTATTAAGAAGATTAAACCTAATAAAGCGAAGGGTATCGACAACATCCCTGGATTCATAGTTAAAGCCTGTGCCGAGCCCCTAACAACGCCACTGTTACATATATTCAACACATCCTTGACGCAAGGGGTTTTCCCCACTAAATGGAAAACGTCATCTGCAGTACCGATATTTAAAAAAGGACAAAAAGGAGATGTAAATAACTACAGATTAATCACCATAATTTCTGTCTTTGCTAAAGTGTTTGAAAATATAATACATAAGTAAGTGAGCAACTGGTTCGTGTCCGCTCTAGCGACTAATCAACATGGCTTTTGTAAACAAAGATCCATCAATACTAACTTACCTTCACAAATTACCTAGTACCGAGGGTATTAAGTCAGAAACAGGTAGACTGTATCTATATGGACTTAAGTAAGGCGTTTGACCGAATGGACCATGAAATACTAGTATTAAAACTATCGTGGTAAGGAATGGACGGTAAAATGCTAGAATGGGTGAAAGACTACCTTAAAGACCGTAGAAACTATTTAAAAATTAATCAAGACAGGACAAATATTAGTTTCAAATCAACAGTTGGAGTACCGCAAGGATCAGCTCTGGGCCCATTGCTGTTTGTAATATTCATTAATGATTTACTATGGAACCAGGAAGACTCGTCGCAGGCATACGCGGACGACAATAAGGCGTCCCGTACAAAAATTTACGGCTGCATTTTGTTGTTATTTAGATTTTTTAGAATCTGCAATATATTGCAAATAAACTGGAATATTCTGGAAAAATACTGGAATAAACCTGAAAAAGGTTCAACTTCAGACAAAATTAAGATGCATTCCAGAGAGCAATGCAGAACATTTTAGACGTTTTGCAGAAAAAATATCTTCCGTTGGAAAACTCAGTACAGCAGTATACAAAATTTAGCTACTCTAGAGTCATAAAATAGCTACCTTACAGCTAGAAAACAGAAGGGAAATAGTAACTACCGTAAGAAATCAGGATGTTTGTAGGCTCATTACAGGTACTGTACCTTCCAGATATATTGCATGCATGTTACAGTCAGAAATTGCTAAGTTTGTAGGATAATGGCAGGCGGGTTTCGGATACTTTTTAGGATAATTGCAGGCGCGTTTCATATACTTTGTAGGAAAATTGCAGGCGCGTTTCAGATACTTTTTTAGATCATTGCAGGCGCGTTTCAGATACTTTGTAGGATAATAGCAGGTGCATTTCCGATTCTTTGTCGGATAATTGCAGGTGTGTTTCAGATACTTTGCAGGATCATTGTAGGTGCGTTTCATATTCTTTGTAGGATAATTGCAGATGCGTTTCAGATACTTTGAAGGATAATTGCAGGCGCGTTTCAGATACTTTGTAGGATCATTGCTGGCGCGTTTCAGATACTTTGCAGGGTCATTGCAGCTGCGTTTCAGACACTTTGTAGGATAATTGCAGCCGCGTTTCAAATACTTTGCAGGATCTTTGCAGCCGCGTTTCAGATACTTTTAAGGACCATTACAGGTGCGTTTCAGATACTTTAATTTGTACGATAATTGCAGGTGCTTTTCAGATACTTTTTAGGATAATTGCAGGCGCGTTTCAGATACTTTGTAGGATAATTGCAGGCGCGTTTCAGATACTTTGTAGGATAATTGCAGGTGATTTTCAGATAATTTTTAGGATAATTGCAGGCGCATTTCAGATACTTTTCAGGAGCGTTTCATATACTTTGTAGGAAAATTGCAGGCGTGTTTCTTATACTTTGTAGGAAAATTGCAGGTGTGTTTCTGGTACTTTTCAGGATCATTGCAGGCGTGTTTCAGATACTTTTTAGGTTAATTGCAGGCGCTTTTCATATACTTTGTAGGCAAATTGCAGGTGTGTTTCTGGTACTTTTCAGGATCATTGCAGGCGCGTTTCAGATACTTTTTAGGATAATTGCAGGCGTGTTTCAGGTACTTTTCAGGATCATTGCAGGCGCGTTTCAGGTACTTTTTAGGATAATTGCAGGCGCTATTCATATACTTTGTAGGCAAATTGCAGTCGCGTTTCAGATACTTTTCAGGATCATTATTGGCGCGTTTCAGATGCTTTGTAGGATCATTGCAGGTGCTTTTCAGATAATTTTTAGGATCATTGCAGCCGAATTTCAGATACTTTGTAGGATAATTACAGGCGCGTTTCAGATACTTTGTAGGATAATTGCAGGTACTTTTCAGATATTTTTAGGATAATTGCAGGAGCATTTCATATACTTTGTAGGATAATTGCAGGCGCTTTTCATATACTTTGTAGGAAAATTGCAGGCGCGTTTCATATACTTTTCAGGATCATTGCAGGCGCGTTTCAGATACTTTTTAGGGTCATTGCAGGCGTATTTCGGATACTTTGTAGGATAATTGCAGGTGCGTTTCAGATACTTTGTAGGATCATTGCAGCCGCGTTTCAGATACTTCGCAGGATCATTGCAGGTGCATTTCAGATACTCTGTAAAATAATTGCAGGCGCGTTTCAGATTCTTTGCAGGATCATCGCAGGCTCTTTTCATATACTTTGTAGCATAATTGCAGGTGCGTTTCAGATACTTTGTAGGATCATTGCAGCCGCGTTTCAGATACTTCGCAGGATCATTGCAGGAGCATTTCAGATACTCTGTAGGATAATTGCAGGTGCGTTTCAGATACTTTGCAGGGTCATTGCAGCCGCGTTTCAGATTCTTTGTAGGATCATTGCAGGTGCGATTTAGATATTTTGTGGAATAATATCAGATTCGTTTCAGATACTTCGCAGGATCATTGCAGGTGCATTGCAGACTCTTTTCATATACTTTGTAGGATAATTGCAGGTGCATTTCAGATACTTTGTAGGATTATTGCAGCCGCGTTTCAGATACTTCGCAGGATCATTGCAGGAGCATTTCTGATACTCTGTAGGATAATTGCAGGTGCGTTTCAGATACTTTGCAGGGTCATTGCAGCCGCGTTTCAGATTCTTTGTAGGATCATTGCAGGTGCGATTTAGATATTTTGTGGAATAATATCTGATGCTTTTCAGATACTTCGCAGGATCATTGCAGGTGCATTGCAGGCTCTTTTCATTTACTTTGTAGGATAATTGCAGGTGCGTTTCAGATACTTTGTAGGATTATTGCAGCCGCGTTTCAGATACTTCGCAGGATCATTGCAGGAGCATTTCAGATACTCTGTAGGATAATTGCAGGTGCGTTTCAGATACTTTGTAGGGTCATTGCAGCCGCGTTTCAGATTCTTTGTAGGATCATTGCAGGTGCGATTTAGATACTTTGTGGAATAATATCAGATGCGTTTCAGATACTTCGCAGGATCATTGCAGGTGCATTTCAGATACTTCGCAGGATCATTGCAGGTGCATTTCAGATACTTTGTAGGATAATTGCAGGTGCATTTCAGATTCTTTGCAGGATCATTGCAGGCGCGTTTCAGATGCTTTGCAGGGTCATTGCGGGTCTTCCTATCAATTATTGTGAATCAGTCGCCTTATATACCATAAATTTGCAAAAAAATTTAAAGAGGCTTACGCTTGAGTTCAAACGTCAACAATAGCTATGTTTAAAATTATTTTAGGAATAAAGTTCCTTAAAACGATTTAACTAGAATTAAGGTAAATTAATGACTATTAAATTAATAAATATCAATTATATTTTTTTAAATATTTAAAAATAGCCTCTAAATTGCGTCTCGACTTGGAGAGGTTTATTTTGGATTCCCAACTTGTACTCATCCCTTACAAAAATATTAAGCTGTAATTTATCTGAATACACGCTTTTCTGACTTGCTTAATTAACATCTGAGATGGTCCAACTGTTTAGGTACATGTACAAGTTCTCACCACATCTAGCTAAAAAGGTCTTTTCGTCTATCTAACATCCACAACATACACACTCACAGAACATAATCGAAAAAGTCTTTAAAACTTGTAGCTAAAAACCGATTACAACTGAAGGGAAGGGTCCCGACAGGCTTGATTTACGTCTATTCGCAACCAGGAAAACTGCTGTAGACATATGATAGCGCTAAAGTACTTTGGTTCGCAATTTCCTTCACATTTCGAGCGCCATAGTGATAGTAGATCTTGTCTTAATCGGTGAAGTTGAACTGCAAAACCGAGTGTATTCAATTCTCGAACTAGCTCTCAGTAAGTCTCTTGCATTACGAAGTATAGGCAGTGTCATACTTATTGAAACATATCTGATAAACTTTTGATAACTGTATATACAATACTGGCCCTTTTATGACCAAAAATGTTTCAATTTTCTATGTTTTATGGTGGTTTAAATATTTTTAGGATCGAGACGTGACAGTATTAGATCAAAAGATCTTATTGAGATGAATGAGTAAAGCTTTTTTAAGATGCCTTTTTAGGCCTAACCAATTGTTTATTCAAAGTTTAGGAAAATAAAAGCAGTAATATTAATGCCTAACAGAAGCAGATAAAAATTTATGGAGCGCTCGAAGTTGACTTCCCGTACAAAAATTTTAAGCTGTAATTCATCTGCATACGCGCTTTTTTATCGCTACCACGCTGTAACCATTAAGGCTACATTTCTGCAGCTCAAAAAACGGGAAAATTTCACAGCAATTCTAGAACTGCAAATTGACTGCCGTTTCTACATTTTCTGTTTGTTAACTGTTAACTGTCTAGACTGGCAGAAATATGCAGCGCAATTCTGCAAACGCTATGCAAAGGTAGAAATACCAGCTGTTAGTTTAAAACTGTAATTTGACCGTTTTTATAGATATGTTACAGGTCTGCAAAAGTGATGGAAAAGTAGAAATCCAGCTGCTAATTTAGAATTGTAATTTGACCGTTTTAATAAACATGTTACAGGTCTGCAAAAGTGATAGAAAAGTAGAAATACAGCTGCTAATTTAAAACTGCAATTTGACCACATTTATAGACATGTTACAGGTCTGCAAAAGTGATGGAAAAGTAGAAATGCAACTGCTAATTTAGAACTGTAATTTGACCATTTTTATAGACATGTTGGAATTGGCAGCTGGATTTCTACTTTTCCATCACTTTTTCAGACTTGTAACATGTCTATACATGTATTCAAATTACAGTTTTAAACTAGCATCTGGTATTTCTACTTTTCTATCACTTTTGCACACCTGTAACATGTCTATAAAAATGGCCAAATTACAGTTTTGAAATTGGCAGCTGGATTTCTGCTTTTCCATCACTTTTGTAGACCTGTTACATGTCTATAAATTTGGTCAAATTACAGTTTTAAATTGGCAGCTGGATTTCTGCTTTTCCATCACTTTTGTAGACCTGTTACATGTCTATAAATGTGGGCAAATTGCAGTTTTAAATTGGCAGCTGAATATCTACTTTTCCATACGCTTTGCAGACCTGTAACATGTCTATAAATGAGGTAAAATTACAGTTTTAAATTGGCATCTGGATTTCTACTTTTCCATCACATTTGCAGGCCTGTAACATGTCTATAAATGTGGTCAAGTTGCAGTTTTAAACTAGCAGCTGGTATTTCTACTTTTTCATCACTTTTGCAGACCTGTAACATGTCAATAAATATAGTCAAATTGCAGTTTTAAATTGGCAGCTGGATTTCTACTTTTCCATCACTTTTGCAGAACTGTAACATGTCTATAACTGTGGTCAAATTACAGTTTTAAACTAGCAGCTGTTATTTCTACTTTTGCATCGCGTTTGCAGAATCGCGCTGCATATTTCTGCCAGTACAGACAATTAACAGATAATAAACAGATAATAAACAGAAAATGTAGAAACGGCAGACAATTTGCAGTTCTGGAATTGTTGTTAAATTTTCGCGTTTTTCGAGCTGCAGAAAATGTAGCCTTAATGTATACCTATAACAGCGTGATAGCGATAAAAAAGCGCGTATGCAGATGAATTACAGCCTAAAATTTTTGTACGGGGTATAGCGAAATAAAAAACCTAGAAAACTGCAAAGAGTTAAACTCAAGATTAGAGAAAATAAATGAATGGGGGAAATATAATAAACTACCGTTAAACTCAGAAAAAACTTACGTAATGAAATTTACTAGAAAAATTAACTATATTCAATACCCATATAGTATTGACGGAACAGTACTACAAAGAACCGACACTATGAAAGACCTGGGAATACTCATGGACTCAAAACTAATATTTGGTCAGCATATTGAATCAATACAATCCGAGTGCCTTCGAAAACTATACGCTGTGTTAAGACTAGCAAAAAACATCAACAGCTATGCTGTTTTTATTAACCTATATAAGTGCTTGGTTAGGGTCAGACTTGAATATGGGTCTTTAATATTTGGTGGGAGTAGCGATTATAATATTGCAAAGTTGGAAAGGGTTCAAAGAAAATTCGTAGAACTATTGTGTAAAAATTATAAAAATCAATTTAAATTTAAATATGATTATGGGAGTGTACTAGAAAGATTTAAACTAGTTACATTTAAGGACCGTTTAAAATATTTAGAAATCTGTTATATTTATAATTTAGTAAACAAACATAACGATTGTCCCGGTCTTTTAGAAAACATAAATTTTAAAATTCCGAGTAAATTGACAAGAAGAAAAGAACTTTTCTATGTACAAAAACAATACAAATATAACCCTATTTTACGAATGCAACAAACTTTTAATGATCTAGAAGACGGACCCGATATATTTGATAACGTAAAAACTCGTTTTACAAAAAATCTTTACAACTCCTTTTTGGGAAAGTAAAACCATTTTATCTTTTAACTAGTTGGACAAGGTGTTAGTTTAACTTTTTAATCTATTTTACATTAGGACTTAATTTAATTTAATTTAACCGTGTATTGTTGTGAAAAGTACAATTTGTATGTTATTATGCACGGAATAAAATTCAATTCAATTCAATTATTATTATCATTAAACTAGATTACCGATTAAAGGAAGTTAAGCTAGATTACCGATTGCAGAAAATTAAGCTAGATTGCCGATTCGTAATAATTTCCAGTTAGTGTTTAAATTTCACTAACCACTTCTGCTATGAGGATCCTTTTACCAGGAGCAGATGACAAAAAAGCCTTTGTAATAGAAATTTATAATTCACACCATTTTCCGTCTAATTTTGTATTTTTAAATCCTTTACGGGGACTTTTGACGCAACGGTTTTACATGTTTTTTGCTTTTGGTGAAAATATTGCGATTTATCTAGATATCGTATAACGAAGTAGAAATATCTTCGTGTTTTTGATGTCTTTCTGTGAAATTAAAATTTGATACTTAACACATTTTGTGTTTAAATTTGAATTACTACATCCGCTATGGGGACCCTTTTCTTAACGTTGTAGTATTATTTTTCATATAAATAAATAATAGGAAACTTCGTAAGTTGTCGTATCTAAAATTATTTAAAAAAACCTTTATAATTGAAATTTATAATTTACACCATTTTGTGTCTAATTTTGGATTTTTAAGTCCTTTACGGGGACCTTTGAGCCAAAGGTTTTTCATGTTTTTTGCTTTTGGCGAAAATAATGCGATTTATCTATATATCGTATATAGAAGTAGAAATATCTTCGTGTTTTTGACGTCCTTCTGTTAAATTGAAATTTGTAATAAATCACATTTGTGTTTAAACTTGAATTACAACATCCGCTATGGGGACCCCATTCCCAATGTTTATTTTGTTTTCTTTCATATGGATGAATAAAATTAACTTCGAAGGTTGTCGTGTATAAAATTTTTTTAAAAAAAAACCTTTTACTTGAAATTTATAATTTACACCATTTTGTGTCTAATTTTGGATTTTCATAGCCTTTACGGGGACCATTGAGTCAACGGTTTTTCATGTTTTTTGCTTTTAATGAAAATAATGCGATTTATCTAGATATCGTATAACGAAGTGGAAACATCTTCGTGGTCTTGAGATCTTTCTGTGAAATTGAAATTTGTAATAAATCACATTTTGTGTTTAAATTTGAATTACTACATTCGCTATGGGGACCCTATTCCCAGCGTTTTTTTATTAACTAAACTCTTAAATATATTAAAAATAAGGCATTGTATAGTACACTTCAAGTTACCCATTAAGTATTCAGATATTGATTTCTTAGCTCCGTTATGGACTTTAAGAACCTCTCAATTTTGGTAAATTCCGACGTAATGGAAATTAGTAATATATAGATGTGTGTATATATATATATATATAATATATATTATACTTTAGAGACGTTATGCTGTCTTATCTTAGAGGCCTACATAAACTTAAATATTGCCTATACCTTATAATTTTATTCATACAATTATTATCATTTGAAATTAAAAGTTCTTAAATTTTTAATAATACAGTAATACTGGCAACACATGCGCCTTTCCATAGTCGTTTTATATAAGAGCTAGTTAAGGTAGCAAGTATTCATGTGCTTATCTTCTCAAAATAAAGCAAACGGTGCGTTTGTGTTTAATTTTTATGGTTATTGTTAAAATACCGCTTTTATGGGGCCTTCACTCATACCAGAAGTAGTAGTGTGTGCTTTCTAGTTCTTGCGAGGACCGATAAGGGGGCGCTATTATCAGTCCGTGTGTGACACAAAATCGGCAATGTGTAATTTACCGCCTTTGTGGGGACCACCTTAAAAACCAATTTTAAGCAATTAAAATAAGAAAATAATTAATTTGAGCATATGTTGTTTTTGGGTTTAATGGGGACCGGGGTGTGCGTCCCCATAAGTGACTACGGTCCCCACAGGATTGGTGTGTTTTCTCGTCGCGGTCCTCATAAGTATAGTAATGCAAACGCACATATCCAGTGTAATACCTCTCCGTGACATACGTCACTCGGAGAGGTAAAAATTACGAAAATTAAGTAAAATGATAATTGTTAAATTGATAAATCCTTCTAAAAATATTATTTGAGATAATAATTCAAAGAAATATTTGGTTTTATTATCAAATATTCAGGTGAAATACCATTCTTTCCATATTCTACTCTTTGCAGAGCATCGGTGGTTCAATGGTAGAATTCTCGCCTGCCACGCGGGAGATCCGGGTTCGATTCCCGGCCGATGCATGTTTTGGTCGTCATTTGATGCATAACGATATTGTGTTTAAATTGTATTATCCTTACTTCAGTGTCTTGGGAATATATTAAGAAAATGATAATTGTTAAATTGATAAATCCTTCTAAAAATATTATTTGAGATAATAGTTCAAAGAAATATTTGGTTTGATTATCAAATATTCAGGTGAAATACCATTTTTCCATATTCCACTCTTTGCAGAGCCTCGGTGGTTCAATGGTAGAATTCTCGCCTGCCACGCGGGAGATCCGGGTTCGATTCCCGGCCGATGCATGTTTTGGTCGTCATTTGATTCATAACGATATTGTGTTTAAATTGTATTATCCTTACTTCAGGGTCTGGGGAATATATTAAAAAAGTTAAGTAAAATGATAATTGTTAAATTGATAAATCCTTCTAAAAATATTATTTGAGATAATAATTCAAAGAAATATTTGGTTTGATTATCAAATATTCAGGTGAAATACCATTCTTTCCATATTCTAGTCTTTGCAGAGCATCGGTGGTTCAATGGTAGAATTCTCGCCTGCCACGCGGGAGATCCGGGTTCGATTCCCGGCCGATGCATGATTTGGTCAGTAGTAGGGACTATCCAAATACGCATGGATCCAAGATGGCCGCCACCCCAAGATGGCCGCCCTCTCCTCATCCACCAAACTTGCAAACAAAGATTAAGCTAAATTCCTACCTGATCAACCCTACCTTCCAGCATGCTATGACTCTTTAGAGGGGTTTTACCCATTTTTCCCCCCAAAACAAGCTCGGCTAACCCTCGGAGGCTGTAGTTCTTTTAATAAACCAGTCTAGTTATTTTGTAAGATTCTTGTTTGAATTTCCCGCCATAAAAAATAACCTTTAAAGTATGTCTGAGAAACAAAGACAAATATATAAATAAAGATTTTTTAATAACAAATACCAAATAATATATACAATAAAATAGAGAATAACAAGAATATAAATAGAGAATAACAAGAATATAAATATAAACAAAAATTAAATTAAAACCAGAAATATTTACCGCTACTTTTACCGCTAATGTCTTTAAATCGAGATTTTGAAGGTAGTTGTTTTTATCTCTGGCGTAAAAAGCATCTTGCTCAAAGTGACATTTTGATTTTCAAAACTTGATATTTTAGTCAAAATCTTAACTGAAAGCCGCTCTTTAAATCGTAATTAGCGCCGCGTTTTATTAACAATTTCACGACATCAACGTGGCATTCACTCTAGCGGGGCGTCGGCCACTAGCTTTTTTCAGGCACTCTGGTGGTACATGCCTCCATTGATTCATGAAGATCTTGGGCCTTTCGGCTCCGAATCCTATCCACGTTGATCGAGCGAACAGCTGTTAAGTTTGAGAAGGACATCGAAGTCAAGGCCTCACTGAAGAGAACGTGCTCCATTTGGTGCAGGGTACGCAGAACCTTATGCGGTGGCAGGGCTTGTCAGGTTGTACGGGCCATGTCCCATAAAATTCTTCGTTGACCCTTTACCTCCCGAAGGAAGTTACATCCGAGCCACTGCGAGGCTTGGCCTTCTTGTTCTGGTCTGGTTGTTTGAGCCAGAACTTCTCCTTCATTGCAGCGTCAGCCCGACATTGCAAATGAAATCGAACCACAACCAAAAGGCTTTGCTCATGCATTCTGATGGCTGAGCCGACTTCACACAAATTTTACGCAACTTTCAAGAGATCAATGGAAAACATGTCAAATTAAGTCTTGCCACGGAAGAAGTAGCGGGACTTAACTTATTTTCCTTCATTGCTATAGTCCGTTGTATGGACGCAAATTACGCTGCAATGAAGGTCGATTCATGAACCTCCTCGACATTAGCCATCAGGATGCATGAACAAAGCCTTCTGATGGCCTGGTCACTCTGTCAGGAGAAGTCGCGATGGAAAATGCGACTTTACACAAATTTACGCAGCTTTTCGGGCAGTCAAATGAGTAGAGATTGTCCAGAAAAGCTACGTAAATCTAGCCCATGAATCGAAATTGGTCCCTTTTCAGGCAATGCCCGAGAAGAGACAGTTGGCATAATCGAAATTGGTCCCTTTTCCGTTGGAAAATTGAGTTTGGTCTTTACTCACCCAACAAAAGCGGCACGAGTTAAAGCAAGACATCTTTAGTTGAACTTTTAAGAGCATAGCTGAGCAACTGATAACTTTCTTCATGAAACACGGAGCTTATATACTAAATGACCGAGAGCAGATTTAATATTAAACAATTTCTCTAGATAAAAAATTTATTTTTTTAAGGACCACACCCTGAAACATACTATTAAAACCGCGTGTCTTATATAATAACCGCTTAAAAACAGGTTGAAACCGGCTCGAACTAGTCAGGGCGTTGTCTTTTTTATCGGAATCGGGTAAGGTCAATTACCTAGCTACGTAGATTTTTCAAGGGTAACGACTTTTAAAAGTTTAAGAATTTGTAAAGTTTTTTGATGAAGATAAATGGCGTGTATTTTAAGATCGTCCATAGCTCAGTGGTTAAAGGCAGGGTCTACTAATGTAATACCCAAAAAGGTGGCGAGTTCAAATCCCGGCCAGTCTACCGAGCTATGGCCGATCTTTTTATGTATAAAATAAGGTTTGTTTAAGAAGTTGGGGTTAGTTGATAAACAGGCGTTAGTCATGAATGACGACTTTTTTTTAACTTTAGCGTCTAATACGTGTTTAGATATATACCCAAACAATACCCAATCAAGTTTTAAAAATTATTTGCATCAACCTCTTAACTTGAGTAGCGATTATGAAGTTGGGCTGGCAGAAATCATATTTCCAAATCATTGGGTGAATATAAGCGAAGAGTTTAACAAGTTTGAAATTCAGGTTGTAAGTGACCCAAACCATGGCAACTATGCAGCTGTTCGAGAGCCTGTTGAATATCAAAAAATAGAGATACCTGTCAATCGTTATACCAAGACCAAAGAGTACGAACTGCCCCAAAATTTTGTCGAGCTGTTAAATGATGATGTAAACAGTCATCCGTATTTAAAAGGCAAATTATCTTTTAAATTAGTGAATAAATATAAAGACGGGGCCCTGGGAAAACAGTTAGATACAAACTTTCCCGTTTACCTGCAAGTTTTAGGAGAGGAAAACATACGGTTCAAAATACCAGCTGATTCCCCCTTGACCACGCTATTTGAATTTAAAGAGAATAATTACGAGGATGTTCCATATATATCAAAATATCCTGTATCAAAGCATGCTAAAAATATAAGTTTAAATTACACTAATAATTACGTGGAAATCGAAATTGATAATGTTGGAGATAGTTTTAAAAAAAAATTTGATTACAAGTACATTCCCAAAGCCGCCATTAAACGTAAAACAAGCCACGAAGTTCCGTCGATAAGAAAAAAACCTCAACCGGAATATAAGCCTGTAGCCCCATCTATGCCTATTTTACCGCGAACTACTCCCTTTCTTCCAATTCCTATTACTGCAGCTAAGCCCGTAGTACCTGTACAACCACAGCCACCCAAAATAACCCCTCTTCCAAAACGAAAACCTTCACCACCACCCAAAATAACCCCTCCTCCAAAACGAAAACCTTCACCACCACCCAAAATAACCCCTCCTCCACCACCCCCGAGACGCTCCTCTCCTCCACCACCCCCGAAACCTCCCTCTCCTCCACCGGCACCAGCACCACCAGCCCCGAAACAAACCCTACCACCGCCCCCGAAAACCTCTTCTCCGCCACCACCCCCAAAACCTCCCTCTCCTCCACCGGCACCAGCACCACCAGCCCCGAAACAAACCCTACCACCGCCCCCGAAAACCTCTTCGCCGCCACCACCCCCAAAACCTCCCTCTCCTCCACCGGCACCAGCACCACCAGCCCCGAAACAAACCCTACCACCGCCCCCGAAAACCTCTTCGCCGCCACCACCCCCAAAACCTCCCTCTCCTCCACCGGCACCAGCACCACCAGCCCCGAAACAAACCCTACCACCGCCCCCGAAAACCTCTTCTCCGCCACCACCCCCAAAACCTCCCTCTCCTCCACCGGCACCAGCACCACCAGCCCCGAAACAAACCCTACCACCGCCCCCGAAAGCCTCTTCTCCGCCACCACCCCCAAAACCCTCCACTCCACCACCGCCCCCACGCTCAAGACCCCTCGCCCCCTTTGAACCATTAACACCCACACCTTCGCCCACACCCCCCTCATCTCCAGAGCTACCCGTATTACCGACTCCCTCCCCACCACCGGTTGATGAAAAACCCTTGTTTCCGCAGCCGGTTGATCCGCCGAAAAAAAAGCCTGAACCAATTATTCCCGAAGAGCCTAAGCCTATTAACCCTGAAGATTATGACAATTACACAGTATTGTTCTTACCTCAAACTTTTAAAGCCAGTAAAACGCCAGAGAAAAACGCCGAAGGGCTTTATCGAGCCGTAGCCAACACTTTAGAAAAATTAGTATTTAAAAAAATTCAAGTAACATACCACACAGTAGATAATTGGGGGTATGCTATCGTGTATAATTTCAAAACACCAGAATGGGTGGAAATTAAATTTTCTCCCCAAGTAGCTAAATTGCTTGGCGCTGACCCCGATAGATATTACTCCGGAAAACACCAACTAGGACCCTTGAGCATGACGTTAGAAGAATATACTATAGACAAAGACAATGCATACATAGAATATCGAGTCAATAGAACCATAAAGCGCTATACCCCCTGGGAAGAACCCTGGCTTTATTTCTTTTTTAAAGTGTCAGGCGAGTTTAGATCGACAGATGATTATAAGATTTATGAAGAAATTGCCGAAAACCTTCAAATAACTGCGCGCAATTTTGACCCTTTAAGATTACATCAGGCCGAATTTAGCGTTATTAAGCAAGGAGCGGAGCATTATTTTAGAATCCATTGTCCGGCAAAAATTGAAATGCTCTTCCCAAAGGAATTGCGTGATATATTAAATTTAGAAGCTGAATACGTTGGTGGGACGTTTCTATCCACTAAACCTTTAGAGCGTAATTTTACGCATTTCAAAACAACTAATGACACATTTGTAAATTATCGCGTTCATGACTCACTAATGCATCTATTTACTAAGACTAGTGTCGCAAAAATCAAAATACCCGCGGGCGATTATATTTGCGATTTTACGGCAAGCGGGGCCGTAATTCCCTTCTCTTTACATTTAAAAATCATAAACCAGTTATTGGGGGTTCAAGAATATATGCCTCGCCAGTATTTTAAAATGTACATTCTCAAAAATGCTCTGGAAGATAGATTTTATGTTCGTATCGAAATAGAGCCAGGTGTTCGCGTCTCGGTAGCTGGACCAATGGCCAAGTTATTTAACATTCCCGAAGAGGGAGAATTTTTTCAACACAGTCATTCGGGAGTGGCTCTGGTAAATCCTCGATTAAGAATAATGACCCTGACAGCGGATAATAATTTTTGGACTAGCGAATACGATGTGGATAGATTTCCAGAAGACCCAAATATGGCTGACCAGCCGTCCCTACCCGGATATCAACAGGATAACCCTCAAGGCAAACGAGTTGACAATTTTGCATGTGAAATTCCTCCCGGGGTTTATTATCATATTAGCGATGTTTTAAGTGCCATGGGCGAAGCCATGTCCCCGGCGCATAGGAAAAGTCTAAAATTTACGCAGAATGTAGACGGAACCGTGACGGTTTCAAAACTGAACGATACGGTTTCCATTTTGTTTCCCAAAACAACACCCGGGAGGGGACTGGGACGATTGCTAGGCTTTAGTGCCAATCAGTTGGATCGGTATATCAATAACGAGACTTCGGAGTATCCCGCGGATATCATGAGAGGCGTCGATGCCATGTTTGTTTATACCAATATTATCCGTCAACAAGTAGTGGGTGGTGGTCAAGCTCCTCTGCTACGTTTCATAAAAATGCCGGCTTTTTCGCTGCTAGACGAGGAGAACCAGGAAATATTTAATAATATCGACTTTTATCCAATTTCAACTAGCGATATACAGGAAATTGAAATTGAATTGAAATCCGATTACGGGGAAAATATTCCGTTTAATTTGGGCAAAGTATATATTAAACTGTTTTTTAGGCGTCGACGTCAATAGCCCAGAAGCAATGGTACCTAATAGATACACTCTGTATTTCCAAAGAGGATCCTCCCTTCCGGCTTTACACGCAAACGTTTTCCAATCCGGAGGTCGTTTTAGTGTTGGCGGTATCTTTAATTCTTTATTGCGCAAAATTACACCCTTTATTAGGCCGGCCATTAGTACTTTAGCGTCCGAAGCTGTTGGGTTAACGAGTAGAGTAATTAGCGATGCACAAAACCCCGGAATATCACCTCGAGAATCGATTAAAAGAAATGTCAAACAATCTATAAATTCCCTACTACATAAAGGCGTGGACCGGTTCGTCAACACTCAAAGCGGGACGGGCCGAAAACGAAAGAGGACTGCTAAAACAAGCCGGAGCAAACGTGTTAAGCGACGCACTAAACGCGATTTTCTAGACTAATCATGTCGACCTACGAAAGTGTTCTTTCCGACTTTGAAGTATTTGAAAAGCCAGTGGTGAATAATAATATTGTGGGGACTAAAACGACTGCTCATTATCCCATTGCCCCACTAACTAATGCTAAATATGTAGAATTTATCATTCCTCCCTCTAACAATTATCATGATTTGACTAAAACTCTTTTGAGAGTAAAATTTCGCGTTTTGCACGAGGACGGCACGGTCGTTCCAGATGCGGAAAAGAAAGTCTCGGTGACAAATTTAATAATTGCCTCGCTATTTTGTCAAGTAGAATTATTTCTTAATGGCGTCGCTGTCCAGCAACCTAATAATATGTACCCATATATGGCCTATTTTAAAATACTTTTAAATTATGGACAAACGGCGGCCAATTCCTGGTTAACTTCTATGTTATATTATTTGGATACCATTATCGAACCGGCGACGGCTTTAGATAACGCCAATATTAACAAAGAAGATAATGGTATTGGTCGTCGCGCTAAACGCGTGGCCCAATCAAAGACGTGCGATGTAATTGGCGAATTATTTTTGGATATGTTCAAAACGCCCAAATTCTTACTAGATAATATCGAGGTGCGAATTAGACTTCATCGAAGCTCCACGGATTTCGCTATTATTCACAATGAGCAGGGCAAAAAGTATAAGATTGATTTAACGGAATGCACCTTGTTTACGCGCGAAATTGAGGTTAATCCCGAACTGCAACTAGCTCACGCCCAGATGTTAAACTCGGGAATAAACGCTCGCTACGAAGTAAACTCTATTGTTATGAAAAATTTCTTAATAACCACCGGAACGCAAGATTTTATTAGGGACAGCTTGTTTACGGGGCAATTACCCTCGCGAACTGTCGTGGCTTTCGTTACTAATAAAAAATTTGTAGGGGAAGCAACTTCCAACCCCCTGGATCTCCAACACTTCAAACTCGATTTCATGCAATTCTCTTTAAATTCGCAAAATTATCCCGATATCCCCTTTACGCCCAATTTTGACGACGACCAGTACGTTAGATGTTACAATTCTTTATTCGAGGGTCTCGAGATATTAGGTCTTGACCGAGGAAATATTATTTCTTACGATTTATATAAGAAGGGCTTTTTTGTCGTTGTTTTTGATTTGAGTAGAGAGCATCTCGCTTCGTTAGGTCTAAATTCCATGCCCCAGACTGGTAACTTGCGATTATCGTTAAGATTTAGCTCTCCGCTAACCGAAAACGTCACGTGCATTGTCATGGCCGAATTTCCAAACAACCAATTAATAATATCTAAAAACAGAGAAATTATTTATAATCACCCCAACGTATAAAAGACTAAAACTTTATAAATACAATATCAGTCGCGAGCCAAGATGCACCAAGTACACACCGTCACGCCAAAGCTCGACATTTGCGTCATTGAATCTATTGAACCTAAAATATTAATTCAAAGATCGGATACGCGTACAAAAACTATATTAAAACCTAACGCCTGGTACGCTTTGTTTCGGTTTCAAAATGAACTCACGTCCTTTTTTGACGGAAAAATACCTCGCTATCATATTTGGTTGCCCGTCAAAGAGCGCATCAAGCTGGAATGCTTCGTCAACTCGAAAGATGAACGTCTAATCGATCTTCGATACTATGAACGAGGCAGCGGCAGTCGTTATTTCCTCAACTTTAGCACCAGCGAAGGATTCAGCCTGAACAAAACAGGATGGCAGACGTTGATCGACTTAAAGCCGTTGATTGACGAGGATCTCAAGGCTAAAGGGATAGCTGTCTGTCGCATGCGCGAATTAATTTTAAACGAGCTCACTACCACCTTGTTTGACGTCACTTCCACTTGCGCCAACGTCGAGTGTCGAAAACAAATATGCCACTCTCAAAGCTGCTCGGAATTTGACACAAATTTCAGCGATCGAGTCGAGCGTAATTTGCACGAAGCGCTGCCTCAACTGGATCGTGAGAAAATTTTGCATCAATTTGAGACCGACCATGGATGGATCGAGGATCAAGAGGATATTTACGCTTATTTTGTCAACAGTTTTGCCGATTTAAAGAATGCCTTGATTTATGGCTATTAAGATAAATGTACTGATATATCGTATTTGTTTAACTGATATTGTTTTTATAAAATACCTTTGCGTGTATTAAATAAAGTTGTTTATTGGGAACCATTTAGTCGTTATTTATACTTGTCAAGACATGGACGCTAAAATTAGAAAAATTTATTACGACGTGGCAATCCGGCCGCTTATGGGTCGCTAGCCAGATTACAAAAGGCCTTACCGGACGTGCCAAAAGCAAAATTAATCGCCTTTCTCGAGAAACAGCCCGCCTATACGAAACATCGATTTCGACGTTTCCGATTCAAAACTAACCAAGTGTACGCCTCAACTATCGATGACGTTTTTCAAGCTGATTTGTTGGATCTACCGAAATTAAAACGTTTTAATAAAAATGTTCGCTATGTTTTGTGCGTCATTGACGTCTTAAGCCGCTACGGATGGACAGTACCTCTTAGAAACAAAACATCTGGCGAGGTTATCGAAGCTTTTAAAAAAATATTTCGAGAGAGGATCCCTTTAAAAATATACACGGACTACGGTGGGGAATTTAGTTCGCGCAACTTTGCCTCCTTCTTGAAACGAAACAATGTGCAAATACATTTTGCCAGGAGTCAGCATAAGGCTAGTTTAGCGGAACGCTTTATTAGAACAATTAAGGAACAAATTGCCCGGGTTATTACGGCCACGGGGAATAAAAATTACGTTAAATATTTACCTTTAATTACTCAAGCCTATAATGAACGGGTTCATTCAACTACTGGAATTGCACCGGTTCATGTTAATATAGATAACGAATCAATCATTTGGAATAAACTGTACGGGAAATCAAACGGAATTAATCGATACGCACCGAGGCTTAAAGTTGGCGATCACGTGCGTCTTTCTATAGCTAGTAGAGTATTTAGAAAAACCAGCTCGGGAGGCACCTTTACTGACGAAATATTTCGAGTTGTTGACGTCATACCCAGGTCACCGCCCGTCTATCGCGTAGCGGATTTAAAGGGGGAGCAAATTTTGGGTGTTTTTTACGGCGCCGAACTACAAAAAGTCTCGTTACCCGAGACGGGTCTTGTCAAGAATAAATTATGAACACTTCGCAAATAAACGCTCTTTTAACTTGCGACAAAAGAACGCGACCCTACTATTTAGGATGCTTCCCAGTAAACAGACTCCCAGAACGGCCAAAAAGGTCCAAATTTTGCTTTATATTCAATAATGAAGCAGCTGGAGAGGCTGGAGAACATTGGATAGCGTGCTTTTCTAACAATGACACGGTGGAAATGTTTTGCACTTACGGAAATTCGCCGCGATACTATAAAGTTAATTTAAAACGATACGGGAAACGAGTTGTTTACAATAAACAACAAATTCAACATCCATTCTTTCAACTGTGTGGCGTCCATTGTTGTCTGTACCTAGCACTCCGCTGTAAGGGCGTAGCTAGAAAGACGATATTAGACGCCATCTATGACCAGAATCTTAAACTTAACGACTATGTCGCTTTATTATATTTATCTTTACATTTAAAAAAACATGTACACAGATATTGTTCGCAATAAAACAATTTTTTATTTGTCTAAATATTACATTTTTTTTTATTAATCAATATCGCGCCATTTATTATGCCTCTTTCTCCTCTCGTTAGATGGAACCAGCGGTCCTAAGTTTTGGAGTTCGTCTTTCTTCTTCCGAGGTTTTTTCTTTTTTTTCTTGTTTTTCTGTTTAGCGGAGGCCGTCTCAAACAGGTTTTCCAAGTCCGTTAAATTGTCCCCGTTTTCCTCCGCTAAATTCTCTTGTTCATCGACAATTTCCTCTTGTAAATCGTCGTCACGATTTGCATAACCGACAGCTCCTTCTTCTAGCTCTCTTTTTGGCGTGAAAAATGTGTTTTGCAAATGATTTGCAAGAACTTCGGCTTGCCGTTTCACCATATCTCCAACATAGGTCGGCCCAAATTGTTGGTAAAAATCTTCTGGTGTTGGTGTCCCCGCAGCCGTTTCGCTTTTTAAAACCTTTTGCCGAGGCTCGGTTCGTTTAGGCGTAGTAAAAGAACTGCCCGAAGCGCTTGTTGTCGGTGATGACGTGGCATAGCTCGGCCATGACAATTGTTTTTTTCGGCGGGGGCATTTTAGGGGACCGGTAATGGCGGCGTGGGGACATTAGACATTGCCTGTGTTACGACCTCAAATTTAGGTAAAGGAATTTGTTTCTCGATACTTAAATATTTCTTAAAAGCGTCTAAATATTTATATAATTTATCGTAGGCATTCAATGGCGATTTTAAAATATCCTCAATCTCTCGGTCCAAAGCAGAGTGCTCTTGGGCAGCTGTTGAAGTTACTGCGCTAGCGGGCACAAGAACCATTTGTTTCATAGTTTAGCAGCTATGGCTTGGACAATCGAAGGCAAGATTGCGGCAAGCAACGTCGTAAGAAAACCACCTGATTGCTGCAACAACAGCTTTTTTTTGCTTTTCTGCGACAAGGTACTTGATCCGAGTTGTCTAATAATTTTCTTGTACTTTGCTAGCTTTTTCTTGCGGTCTTTACTCAAAT
The DNA here is from genome assembly GCA_019434445.1 of Phalangium opilio. Lineage (NCBI taxonomy): Eukaryota > Metazoa > Arthropoda > Arachnida > Opiliones > Phalangiidae > Phalangium > Phalangium opilio. Next base: position 222,133 of record JAEQBA010002515.1, read on the forward strand.
AAATACCCCCGCCCTTTAAATTCTTACAAATTGTCTGAATGCTCTTTAATTGAGGCGCGCTACTATTGTTTAAGAGGGTTCGCCGTTGTTTACAGCTAGTTTGACGCAAACTCTGTAAATAAGGGACAAATTTGGCAAACTTGGTCGAGGGACGCGCTACGACGAGTCGGGAGCGTTTTGCTGATCGACGTTTAACGCGTGGGGCCATTATTCAAATGACAATTAAATTTAATCGACATAGACATACATAGGTGATTCGTGAGGTAGAACTCGCGACCTTAATCGTAAATTTTCCGGAGTTTCTTGTTTTAAATCAATTAACAAATAGCTATAGGGTTCTCTAGTGGCTAGTCTGTACGCCTCCGTAATACGCTTCGGGTTATCTGGACTTATTTGTTGCGCCAAATATCTAATAGAGGCGACATCTCGAGGATTTTTCATTATTATAAAATAGGAAGAGTTTTGAGAAATTATCCGCGATTGGCTACCCTTGGGAAACAGTTGTTGAGTAATAATAATAACCGTATACCCTAAATGATGCGACGTCACGCACACTAAATCGGCAATATGAGTTTGTTTAAATAATTGGCTAGCTAAGTCGTCTAGTATCAAGTAGGAGTCGCGATTCTTTCCCAAAAATCCGGATCCGCCGTTGGCAAGCCTTGAATAAATTGAATTCCCGGAATCAATTGTTTCAATTTTTCGTAGTTTGGCTGCCAGGCGGCGTAGCAATAAATAACCTTTTTATGCGGTGGGTCAAACATAAGCTGATGATTTTGCAATAAGTTACTTAAAAGAAAACTCTTCCCCGCTTGCGTTGGCCCCACGATTAGAAACTGGGCGGGTGTTTGGAACTTTAAAGAATGCGAGACTGACTCGGTTGGATTCATCTTGATTAATAAACATTTTTATTTTAATTGACAGTTTATATATATATAATCAAAAATACAATTAACCCAAAACCCAAAGACCCTTAATAAACACAAATTAAAAAATATTTAAACAATATAAACGAAACCCTTTTACCCAAAAAATTCCCCTATGAAGTAATTGTTTTTTTAAAAAGTTTCTCTTCTAATTCCAGACAACGCTGGCGGAAGCGTTGAACGTTGAGGAGGTTAAAGTTGACGCGAGACTCGGAGGGTAGTTGGTACACACGCACTACAGAAGAAAACACGACGGATTTATGCGCACGCGCACTTTTTCGTTTCCCGACCGCTCGTTGTTGATGGCTGGGCATGTTTGGATTAGAGGCTCGCAAACATCCTCGCCCTCGCTGGTCGGGAATTCGGGAACCCCTGACGCAGTGGTTTGTTGTTGCACGGTTTTTTGGAAACCATCGGACACGATGGGCTGTGTTTCCGATGTTCCCTCGATGGATGGTCCGTGCAACGCCACTGGTACAAGGCGATGCCGCAAAAGGCGCAGCGTCGTCTGTGTTTCTACATCTGCAAGATAGAAACCGTCTTTGGCCAGGGCTTCGATAGGGAACGCAAGATTCCCACAAGCCCTCAAAAGTATGTCTTCGCCTAGCCTCGTAATTCATGCGAGAGAGATGTTGAAGCGGGTGTTGCCTCTTTGAAACCGTAGGGTCGACTGGTTGTCAAATCGGCGTTCAACAATCTCTTATTCGAGGTTTGGCGAAATCTTTTGGTGATTTTAACGGCCTCTAGCTGCAGCTTGTATTTATCCCGTTTAAATTAAAAGGGACATTGACTGTAACTTCCTTTTCCGGATTCATCGCTACACTTTCAAAGGTTTCAAAGTCAAGTTTTTCAAGATTTTCTCGATTTAACGTCAACCCTTTAATTTTCTTGACTTCTTTTCCTTTGCTAGTGCGAAACGAGTAACTTTTGGCACCGGTACTACAAAAGGAAGTTATATAATCACCGCCGAGTTCGTCCGCCCAGCAACCAATATGATTGCCAGTTGGAATGTCAAACTTTCCCGGTAGATGGCGGTAGATTATCGAGTCGGTGTCACAATACAAGGCTGCGCGGTCTAATTGAAGCAGCATCTTGTTCAATTCGAGTCGCCCGTAGCAAGACAAGCTCCCCCCAATGGCCGACCCCAGTTTGTAGTCCGAAACGTAATCGCTTTTGGCTTTGTACGATAAGAGAGCGATCGACTCCGTAACTGGCCGTAAGTCGACTAATTCCAGAGTGTAATCGCTCGCGTATCGTATCAATTCGTAATAATTGTTGATAAAGATGCTGCGAATCTTTCCCGTATTCAGAGCCATGCGACCCCAAAGAGAATTTAAATTAATTTTAGCGATATTACGCAGGGAAGGATTTGATTGAATATCCGCCACGGTCAGAGAAAGCTTTTCATTCTTGTTTATATCAGCGATATACGCCTCTTTTTGCAGAGGCGTTTGAGCGTGAGCGGGAAATCCGGAATTCTTCACTTTTAGGGCGATAAAATCAGTCATGTACTGGGCGAAGAAATATTCCGTTTTTGGATAATGGTACACCTCGAATATATCGAGGAGTTTATAACCATGTCCATAGCGGCATAGACTTCAACCGTTGGCCAGACTGATTCGAAAGCCCTTTCGTTGACAGTGTGATCGCAGATTTCCGCTCGCAATTCTAGACACGTGCGACAGAGGGCGTAGGCTAATTTACCACCGCTGCGAAGGGAATTAAGGGGATGTGGAGATCTTGGGGGAAGCAGACGACAACTCATAACGCCAAAATACCACCCTGGCGATTTGTCAAAATCTCTGCTATAGATTATGGGGTGGCCGCTAGGGTACGGACAATCGCGACAAACTTTCGGGTACAAAGAAATAATATCCTTGTAGAAAATTTTCTCCTCACCTTGCACGTGGCAGTTAAGAACAAAATTTTCCGTTCGTCCCCCATAGAGAGCGCTACGGGCTGATATTTGAGGTCGAAAAGTTAAACTTTTGCAGAAAGCCTTTGCTTCGGCGTTTTCTTTTAAAAGCTTAGCAAATTGACACTCAAAGATCGAGGTATATTCATACCCGACCATCTTCTCTTTAATAAACAGCTCTCTATCTAGGGTCCGCTCGTACAGAAATCTGTTGCTGGCTTTGAGTTGGGTATTGTAGGCATTAAGTTTTTGGCATGGACAACCGTGAAAGTAGCAACCGTGGAAATCGTAGATTTTGGGGGAGTTTCGCTATAGCCGTCGACTAAATAGCGCACCCACGCGGTACTCGCCCCCGTAGCTTAAAGCAGTGCGCAATTTTATATTTTCAGTTTTCTCCACCCAAGCGAGATATTTTAAGCTAATTTGACTGTGATTAAATTTTGCGTTATAGCCGTTAGAAGGAACAATACCCATGCTGTAAGGTTTATAGTAATTGTTAAGATAAATAGTGGTTAGAGCACCCGCCAAAGTAATATTTTTTAAGCAAAAGGGTCTAATTTGGTTAGATCTACGTAAATTTTTCTAAAAGCTTCGACGCCTTGTCTTAGGACTTTGACGTCTTGAATGCAATATTTAATAAGCTCCTCTTTGATGTTGTAAATAGATCCTTCCATTGACGCGTACCAAGTTTGAAAATCTCGATAATCATTGGCTTTCATTTGAGCTACGTTAAAGTACGAAGCTTCAGGGATGACGCCAATGTAATTAAGATTTTCTTCGGTATGAAAATCAAATGGAAAGAATCCTTTCGCCACATCGCCGAGGCTAAACATGCTGGTGAAATTACGCAGAGGTTGACTAATGTAATTAAAGCTATCGAGGAATCTAATTTGCGGTCCCTCGAGATGAATCATGAGAATTTTACTGCCGTCAAAAATAACGGCAGGGGTGACGTGTCTATGGACTAAAGCGTTAAGAATTAAGAAGTTATCAAAAGCTTTCGCGTAATGAGCTACGACTTGAGTGTTAGTAAAGCGCGGTTGGTACGTTTTACGTTTCTGTCCAGTCAAAACTACCTGCTCGACGCTAAATAAATAATTTAAAAATGCTCGACGCAATTGGCGCCGTAAAAAATTTTAGTTTCAAAGCCAGCTTCAGTCTCTACGTCGCAAACTAGTAAATGGGGACGTGGATATTATTTCTAAGAATAGTCTCAATGTCGTAATAAATAAACCGCGAGGCTTTCATTTTGGTTTCCAAAGGCATAACAAAATGTTCACCTGGCGGATGACTATTTTACACTGAGAGCATTCGGGATTGCAGTCGTGTCGTCACCCATCAGTCGCCCACATTCTAAACATCGTTTTTGGCTCGCGCAGGTGCCATTAAGTAAATGAGTTTCGTAGCAGGGGCCCGGGAAAAGTAGCGGTGGCATTCGTCGCAACGTTTTAAAACATCCTCGTTGGTTAAATGAAAAGCTTCTCCTTGACACCGAAAACATATATAGGGTTTTGTATCCTCGGGGCATTTATGCTCTTTTAACAATTCACGTTTGTAAAACGATTTCAAGCATAAATCGCAAGAGGTACAACCGCCCATCATGCCGTGCCAAGTTTTCGCGGGTGGATATGGTCGCCAATTTTTAATAATAGATAAATTTAGGAGCTTGGGGCCTTTGAAAAATATGGTAAAATTATTCGCAGCATCAACGATTACGATTCGATAATGGGGAGCTAAATAATTTTGAAATTTTTGAATATCTTCTAGAGTAACGAAACCTTCGGGGACTCCGGCTTTCCTGTGCAAGATTTTCGCAATATTACCTTGAGGTGCTATTGCGTTTCAGTTTGTCAAAATGTTTCGGTTAAAGGGCTGACCTTGCTTTTTTTGACGATAAAAATTGCGATCGGCCATCTCTTTACCCAAAACTAAACTTCGAGCAAAACAGAGTTATCATTATTCTCCATAAAAATAAATTGGTTATTTTTTAACGAAATAATCCAAATTAACCAAAGTTCTATTTTTTATGGATTTATAATAAATCCTATATTTGCATCGAGGTTTAAAAAATTAATGTCAAACTGAAAATCTTCCCCATTAAAGACAAAGTCCCGACTAGATTGCGTTACTCTATAGATGGTGCGCATATTCGCTTACTGGTGAATTTGTCAATTTTTATAAATTTAATATTACAGGGGTCGTCAATCCGGGGAGCTTAAAACAAATCGAACCCGATTATACCCGGGATTCTCGGTTACTAATTTACGTATAACTTCGTCGAGAATTTTTCGAAAAATTCGAAAAAAATCTCGCGTTGGAATGTCTTCAAATTTTAAAAGCTATACGCAAATCGATTTGTTTACAATGCCACTTGCGACTCGTTTTGTCAATCTGCCGCTCAATTGTGTAGTACCGGTTTACCTGTGCGTGTTCCTCTCCCGCCACTACCCTCCGAGTCACTCCCGCTGCTGCCGCTGCTCGAACTCATTTTTTGAATCTCTATCAGAAATAAAAAAATTGGAACAAAATTTTTGGTTTGTAAATTTATTGTTAATAAGATACTTACTTTGCTTGGCGGCTGCTGAGCGGCTTCTGCGTCGTTCTTCACGTCGTCCACCAAGCGATGGAAAGCGTTTAGAAGTTTGATGGCGTCTTTGTTTTTAGCGTCAACGACTCTTTTTAGCCGCTTATGTCTACACTCCCACAGTTTGTCCGCCTGGGCGTCTTTTATATCTTTAAATTATATATACTGATGTCTATGTAGAAATCCCCTCCCCTTTCGCGGGGGATTTAGTTTCGAAATATTGCCCGTCGCTTCTCAAGCGATAGGACCCCTCAACCCCGTTGACGCCGACAACGTGTTTCTGCAACACGTCCTGGACAAACTCCTCGTCGTCAGAATCGAGGAGGATCTCAACGGGGTCGGGTTTACAAATTGACTCAGCGTTCGTTGACCGTTGCTGGATCCTTGTCGATTATTAGGAGAAGACGGTGGAGATTCAAACATAGATTGAGACTCTTGGTACTTGTTCATGGCTGGATCGATTGTGAAATCCAATACCATGCTCAAGCTTTTATACCCAAAATCTCAGGGCCATTTTTTTTAGAATACAGGCTTAGACATGGTTTTTTTTTATTAAGAATTTAAAAAATATAATTATGTCTGATACGCTATTTTTAATTTGACCTAAAAAACATTTTTTATTGTGGAGTTGGTACTAAAGATTATAGAAGAACATTAGGATATCTATCTATATAAAAAATACCTCTATAGTTTAATATTAATATACATTTATTTAGATTTAAATCATGTCAAAAAACAATTCCGTCCGTCCCTCCCAAAGTAATTAGTTTTAACCTTCACTAATAAATTGTTTTTCTTATATAAAGCGATCTCGTGAGAATTATTCAAATTATTCGAAACACGCCTAAACAAGCTTTTTGCATACGAATAATATTTGTCCCCTTAGGCATTTATCAAAGTAACTTCTTTTTAACCTTCGCTAAAGGGTTTTTTATATAACACGATCTCGTTTGAATTATTAAAACACACCTAGACAACTTTTTTGCATACGAAAAAAAACTTAGACCTCGGAGAGATTTTGTAATTTTATGCCTATATATCTAATTAACTTTTTGGCTATTTATTGAATTTTAAAATCTTGAAAGTATTGGCTAGACACTATTAGATTTGACCTCGCTAATTTTGTATATAAGCCCCAGGTTTCAAAATGAAAGTTATCAGTTGTTTAACTTCTGTTTCTGAAACACCAGTCCCAAAAACTTTAAGATGTCTTTCTCTACCGCTCCTCGTTTGCCCTGCCTGCCCGTGATCAAAATCCATCCGGCAGCGCTTACTCCCCGTCGTGCCACCCCCCAGTCGGCCGGACTGGACTTATATTGTCCAGTGGATACCGTAATCGACCCTCACGGTATCAAAATCGTGTCGACTGGGTTAGGCGTGATGCTGCCCGAGAACAGCTACGGCCGCCTTGTTGGCCGTAGCAGCTTAACGGCCCAAGGGCTGTTTGTCGCCGAGGGGACGATAGGTATGTTTATTAGTTATTTTATAGTGCTTAAAAGTATAATAATTCTTAACAATAATAGACGCCGACTATCGGGGACCCATAAAAGTCGTTAGCCAACGTCGGGGACACCGCCTACAATATTCGGCGGGGCAATAGGCTTGCCCAATTGATAGTGCCCCGGTTATATTGCTAAGACCGGTGGAAACGGCGGTAAATATTTTCAAGTTTTTAATTTAGGTTTCAGCACGTAACACATTTTTATGTTGTTTCTAGACTTTGACCCCGACGTCACGCGGCAGTGGGGGTTTGGGTCGACCGGTGTTTAATCTTTTTTAAATGGTGGTGGGTTTTTCATATAAATATTTGTTATTGTATATATCTATTGTTTGTTATTAAAAATCTTTATTTCTATATTTGTTATTCTTGTCAGACTTATAATTATAGGCTTATTTTCTAACTCCACTTAATTAACCTATCCA